>JAJJLH010002782.1:0-13603 GCA_023806865.1 Isotricha sp. YL-2021a | reverse complement strand
GTTGCTTTACAACAATGCATTGTGTCGAAACAGATACTTCCATCTCCACACATGTCAAATGATGTTGTTAATGTTATGAGGAGAGTTATAAAAAAGAATTTAGATTGCATTTTTTTTTTTATTTATTATTTTTTTTTTGGATTATTTATATTTTTTTTTTTTTATTTTTTGGGATTTTTTTAATTTTTTATTATTTTTTATTTAGGTTTTTTATATAATTTATTTTTGTTTTTTTTATTTTTTTTTCTTTATTTTTTTATTTTATTTTAATTATTATAGGGAAAGGTAAATTCAGTATTGTTAATTTTATATTTAATTCAGTTTTAATTTTTCATCATACAAATTACAATATAATTATAATAACTAAATAAAAAATCCTAATTTTTTAAACATTCATTGAAGTTAATAGGGAAAGATAAAGAAATTAAAGAATAAAATAATATTTAACTTCCAAAGAAAAAGAAATATATGAAAAAACCTTTTTTTATAATTTATTTTCTTTATTGAATATAAATTCATTACATTTATTTCAATTAAATTTTATAAATTTTACAAATTATAATTCATATATTGTTCATAATATTTTGAATTTTATTTTTTTAATTTTTATTTTACTTACTTATTTAATGTATTTTTCCAAAAATAATTATTTTTTCATTATTAAATACTAATGAATTTTTTTATTCTTAAATTTTAAAAAACTTTCAAAATAAAATTCCTATCATTATCACAATTATAATTTAATTTATTTATCTTATTCTTTTATTAAATTCATCAAAAATATTAATAACATTAATGCTTTAAATAATTTTTTTTCTATCAATACCTAAATTTAATTATAAATCAAAAGAATAATATTTATAAATGATTCTACATTTTTTATTTTATAAAAAATATTATAAATATTTTCATTTTTTTTAAAATAAATTTTATTTTGTAAATATATGAATTAGTTAATTAATTATTTTTGTTAATTGAATAAAAAATGGGCGCATGCGATTTTACAAGAAAAAAAGTTGTAATATATAAAGGAAAGAAAAGTACGACAACATTACCTTTACAAGAATCAATTCAATTTTATAATTCAAAAATAAAATTATCCCATACTTCTGATTCAATAAATAATAATATCATTGAAAATAAAAAAGAAAATAATACCAATTTAGTAGAAAATATAGAAGAAAAGAATTTAAATCAAAAAAGGCAAATATATATAAACCCAAATAAAACAGAAGATTATATATTTAATGATAATGATATTTCAAATTATAAATGTAGAAATAATGATGAATGTAATTTTTTTTTTCAAATTTCTGAAAATAAAGAAAATATTAAATTTAAAGAACATATATATACAAAATGTAAATATAAAAAATTTTATTGTATAATTTGTAAAAATATAATAAATAAATTTGAAGATATATTATATCATCATTGTTTTACAGGCAAAAATAAATTAAATTCATTATCTTCATGTCATCCACTTCGTAATTGTATAAATTGTGGAAAAACTTTAATATGGAATGATAATAATATTAATAATACAAATAATAAAAATAATAAAAATGAAAATAATAATAATATAAACAGTATTATTTTAAATATAAAAATTAATGATAAACAACATAATAATAAAACAAAAAATAAAAGAGAAATATATTGTTTTCACTTATTAAATTATCATGAAAAAGAAAATTTTTATTATTATTGTGATAATTGTAATAAATTAATATGTGAAACACATGCTCCGCCTCCAATATGTAGAGTATGTGGTTGTGGAGAAAAATTAAAAGGTGGAATTATAGAAAAATGTTCAATTTGTAAAATAGAAGGTGGAATTGGATGGTATTGCAATTTATGTTTAAATGGTATTGAAATATGTGAAAATTGCCTTGAAAAATATAATGAAATTTATTATGGTCCAATTTAATTTTGAATAGTTAGAACTATTTTGATTATAAATATAATTATTAGGAAATTATTTTGTTTTTATTTATTATAGTTGTTAAATGTAGATTTGATATAATTTATTTTCTAATATATAATACAAATTGTGGATTTTTTATTTTTTTATTATTATTTAATTGTTTTTATTAACAAATTCATTTAATCTTTTTGTTTTTTCAATAAATTCATTTTCTTCTTCTTTTAAAACCCATTCATTAAATAGAATAATAGACTTTCCACTCATTAACATTAATTCAATTTTCAAACATGACATTTCATCATTAATTTGTTTTTTTAAAAGAACAAATTCTTGAATATCAAATAAAGAATATTCTTCACTAATAAATCTAGAAAATAAAGGAATCATACATTTTTTTTCCATAACAAGAGCTTTATTTTCTTTATTTAATTTAACATAAATTCCATAAGGGAAAGCACCAATTAAAACAAAAAATAAACCAAAAACAATAATAATAATTATACTTTTTAATTTTAAATAAATAATTCCACAAATTAAAATTACAATTGTAAACATTATAAATGTATAAAAAATTGCTGGAATATTTTTATGTGTTATAAAAAAATAATCTGTTATTTGAATTTGTTCTAAATAATCATAATTTGGTTGATGAATTGCTATACTTTGAGTTGTATCTATTGGCTTATCGTTTTGATCATTTTGAATAATAGGTGAATCACTTTTATTTTCTGATGATAATAATGTATTAGGATCTTCTTCCATTTTTTTTTTTATATTTTTAATTTTTATTTTTTTTATATTTTAATAAAATTTTTATATTAATTTATTTTACTTATTTTATTTAAATGAATATCTTTTTTAAATGTTATAAAGAAGCTAAAATTATTTTATATAATATATAAATTATCTTTATTTATAATTGATTTTGAAATTATTAAATGTTATTATGATATATAATTTTTTTATTTGGATATTATATTAGATTGATTATTATTCTATTGTAAATTTATATTGTATGAATAAAATTTTTTCATTTTATATATAATTTTTTAAAGACTTTTTATATATATTGTTACTAAATAATCATATATTTTACACTTAAATATATATTAAACTTATTCCTGCATTAAATTTATAAATTTCTGTTTTATTTTTACAATTTCATATTGAATTTTATTAACTTTAATAAAATCTTTTATATATATATAATTCTTATTAGTATTTAATATTTTCATGTTTGAAAATTTTTTTTCTCTTTTTTGAGTATTCAATAATTCATTCACAGAAAAAAAATAATTCTTATACTGTTTTTTTTTCTGGATATTGTTTTGTGAAGAGTCATAAAATAAATGGTTAGAATATATATTTTTATTATTAAAATTTATGTCATTAGTATTATTATCTTTTTTCATTTTTCGTAAATTAAAAAAAATAAATGTGTTTTTATTATGATTATTTATAAAAATTAAAATTAAATCCAATTAAAAAATTAATAACATTATTTGAATAAAAAAGCAAATAATAGAAATTTAATAAATAAAAAATAAAATAACAAATAAAATGACTTCATCATTTGTAGATATAGATAATCTTGAATATTTTGAAAAAGAAGTTGGAAAAACTTTTAGTTCGTAAAATAAAAATTTATATAATTAAAATAAATTAATAGAACAAAAATTTTATATGTATGGACCTTTACATTAAATTCACATTATCATAGAGTAGAATTTTACAATTCAAAAATAAGTGGAAAAAAAAAACTTTGTTTAGATAGTCAACAATTAGTATTTTATGATAAAAAACAATCAAATTATTTTAGACACTCATTTAAAATTGATAAAATAAACTTTGAATTAGTTCAAATGGATGATGAATATTTTGATTTAAGAATAGATAATAAAAAATTTGAAATATTATTAAATGATTTTAGAACAGGAAAATTAAAAAGGATAAAAGAGGAAATTTTAAGAAAAGAAAAAGAAAATAAATTAAGAGAACAAAGAGAAAAAGAAGAAAGAGAAAGAAAGAAAAAAAAAAAAGAAGAAATTCCTTATGAAGAAGATGAATATAATAGAAGAGCTCTTGCTTTAAATAATGGAATTTATTTTGATGGTGTTCAAGGACATTATGATTATTCAGGAGGAAATAGTAGAAAAATAAATAATTATCAACATGATAAAAAAGTCAAACCTGATAAAATTATTGATGAGTTTGGAATTAATCAAATTAAAAATAATTTAAATCATACTAAACAAAAAAAAAATAATCAAGATACTTTTAATATGAATAAAAATATTTTAAATAATATTGATATTTTTGGAGGCATTAGTGATAATAATTTTAATGAGGGAAATTTTGGACAAATAAATCAAAACAATCAACAAAGAAATGTAGAGTTTAATTTTAATGAAAATAATAATAATAATTTTCAACAAAATCAAATGTTTAATTTTCCTGGTAATAAAAATAATAATAATTTTCAACAAAATGTTAAATTTAATTTTCCTGATAATAATAATAATATGAATTTTAATAATCAACAATTTAATTCAAATAATAATATGAATCAAAATCAAAATATGATGAATAATCAAAATATGAATCAGAATAATATGAATAATCAATATATCATGAATAATAATCAATTTATGAAAAATGTAAATATGAATAATCAAAATAATATGAATATGAATATGAATCAAAATAATATGAATATGAATATGAATCAAAATAATATGAATATGAATGATCAAAATATGAATATGAATCAAAATAATATGAATATGAATAACCAAAATAATATGAATAATAATCAAAATAATATGAATAATCAAAATAATATGAATATGAATAATCAAAATAATATGAATATGAATAACCAAAACATGAATATGAATCAAAATATGAATATGAATCAAAATATGAATATGAATCAAAATATGAATATGAATGATCAAAATATGAATATGAATCAAAATAATATGAATATGAATAACCAAAACAATATGAATATGAATAACCAAAACAATATGAATAATCAAAATAATATGAATAATCAAAATAATATGAATAATCAAAATAATATTAATATGAATCAAAATAATATGAATATGAATCAAAATAATATAAATATGAATAATCAAAATAATATGAATAATCAAAATTATATGGGGCAAAATCAAATGAATAATAATCAAAACCAAAATAATTTCCAACAAAACACTAATATAATGAATCAATATTATCAAAACAATAATGAAAATTATATAAATATAAATAATCAACAAAATGAAGAAATAAATCAAAATAACAATAATGAATTTTTCCAAATTAATGAAAATAATCAATTTCCAAATAACCAAATAAACAATCCTTTACAAGAACAAAATACAAATATGGAAAAACAATTTTTAAATCAAAATTTTGAGAATGAAAAAGTACAACAAACAAAAAAAGCTAATACATTTAAAGTAATTAATTATATTTATAAAATATTTTTAGAATGAAATAATGAAAACTGGTTTAGTTGATTTAGATAACCTTTTTGGAAGTACATTACCAAAAAAAACAAATTCAAATACTATTTCAAATGAACAATATTCATAGTAAATTATTTTTTATAATTTTATAGTAATTATATGGGAGATATGAATATGAATAATAATATGAATATTAATATGGGAATGGATATGAATATGAATAATAATAATTTTAATTATAATATGAATAATAATGATAATAATAATAATAATGATATACAAAATTTTTCTACTCCTTTTGATTTTTAAATATAAAGTTATAATTTTTAATTTGTTTAATAAAATTAAATTGTTTTTTAAAAAATAAAAAAATATTATTAGTTATTTTATCATTATTTTATTTATATATATAAAAAATATTTTTTATTTCTTTATCTAAAAAATATAAAATATATATTTCAGAAATTTAAAAGCTATGTTTTTATTATTATAAAAAAATAATTATTAATATAATCCTAAAAATAAAAATAAATATTATTGACAATTACATGTACATAAACTTTTATCAAGATTTTTTTGAATAGGTATATTTTTTTCCATTTGTAATTCTTTTTTAATCTTTCTATTAAAATGATTTCCTCCATTTACTCTTGCAGTTCTCAAAGGTTTAACTGTAAATTTTTCATCTTTAAAATTCATTTCTTGTCCAATACTCTCATTATCAATTGTATCTGCATCAGTAATTTCTTTATTATTGTTGTTACCTCTTACATAATAATTTTTTAAACTATTTAAAAAATAATTTGTTTTATCATATGAAAAATCACTATCTAAATCATATTCAATATTTAAATTATTTATTATTGAATCGTATTTATCATTAAAGTCTTCATTAGGATCAAATTCATTTTCTAATAGTAAATTTAAACTTGAGTTTAATTCTTTTATTTTTGATTTGGAATTATTGTTTTCTTTTAAAATATTTTGGTATTCATTTAATATTATGTTTATTAATTTTAAAAATTTATGATTATTTGCAGATTTTTTTTGAGACATTACTAAATCATTTTCAAGTAGTTTCAATTTTAAAAATTGATTATTTTTATTTTCTAAATCTTTATTCATAATTTCTTCTAAATTTTTTTTATCTTCTTTTATTTTTATGAGTTTATAAATATTTTGAATATATTCAAATATTATATCAAATGGATTTTGAAATGATTTTTCTTTTGATAAAAACTTTTTAATTTTTTTTTTAATTAATTCAAGTTCAGTAATAGTATTTTTATTATTAAAAATATTTTCATTTCTTTTTTGAGCATATTTTAAAAAATCAACAAATTCTGTTGAAAATTTTATAATTTTTAAAATGTCTTTGAAATTATCATTAACATTAAATCCACAAAATTCAAATAAATATTTAAAACATTCTAATTGACTTTTCTCTTTTGTCATTTCTTGTAAAAAATTAAATTCTTTTCCATTAATTGATTGAAGTATTATTATATTCCTTTTTTTAATTTTAGAAATTAAATTTTTTTTTTCTTCTATTCCCTCTTCTTCACTTAATACTTTATTATTTATTATTTTATATTCTAAAACACCTGTATTATATTTAAGTTTAAATGATTTAATATCCTTTGAAATTTTATTTAAATCTTCTTTTATTTTTTTCGCTATTTCTGTTAATTTTAAAATTTTAATATTTAATATTTCCTGAGAATAACAATTATTATTTTCATTTTTCATTAATTGAAGAATAAAAAAAACAATCCAAATATACTAAATAAAAAATAACTTTTAAAATTTTTTTATATTTAATTTACAATAAAAATTAAAAAAAAAAATTAAAAAAAAATATAAAAAAAAATCATTTAAAAAATTTGAATGTCTTATATTTTAAAAATTAAAAAAAATAAAATAAAACCTACTTCCCATGAAAAGTCAACTTTTCCTTTAATTTTTCTTTAAAAGCATTAGCTTTTTTTCTTCCTTCTAAAATTTCTTCTTCATGTTGATTTTTTTCAACTTCTCTTCTTTCATCATCTTTTTTTTTCATTTCTTCAATTTCATTAATAATATCATTAATTTCACTTTCAAGAACATCACATTCACTTTCAACTCTTTCAATATCATCATTTAATTTTTTTTTTTCTTCTTCAGCAAGAAGTAAAGTTCTAATACCATAAGCAACAGAACTTTCATATAAATTTTGATAAGAAGTGACAGTCATTTCAGTTTCTTTTTTAATTCTATTTAATAAAATACCTCTTTCTAAACAATTTAAAGTAACTTGTCTAATTAATTCACTAAAGCATTCATCATATAATTTTTCTCTAATTGGACAAATTCCAGTTTCTCTTGCTTTTTCAGTTAATAATTTTTGATCGAGTCCTTCTTGTAAATTAACAACTTCTATTTTTGTAACTGGACAACTTGTTACATATTGAACCCAAGTTTTTTCATTTTCTGTTATTATTTTTGGTGGTAATATTTTATTTAATGCATCTTTTACACTATATGTAAAATCTTTATTTCCTCCATTTTCTATTATTTCACGTAAAAATGCTTGATTTTGTTCTTCGTTTTGTTTTAAGTCATCTATTGTTTTTTTATTTGCTGAGGAACTTAATAAAAATGGAGTGTCATATTTTACTAAGGATGATATTAAGGTTATGTTTTGGGCTCTTTGCAAATTTAGTCTTGCTGATTCAGCTATTTCTTCTTTTATATAATCTAGTTTTTCTGATTTGTTTTTAAATTGAGGAGTTTCTTGAGACATTTTTTTTTATTATAGTTTAATTTTTTATTGTTGTTTAATTTTTTTTTATTTTTTATTTTTTTTTTTTTTTGCTTTTTTTATTTTTTGGGAAGTTATTTTTTTTTTTTAATAAATTTAGTTATTTATATTTTATATGTATTATTAATTAGTTTTATTTTATTTTGGTTAATTGATATTTTGAATATTTTATTTTTTTAGTAATTTTTTATAGAGTTTCTTCATATTTGAACTTTAATGATAAGGTTTTGGAATATTTTTTTATTTTAATAGAGTATTCTAAATTTGATAAACTTTTAATGTATATTTTTGGAATTATTGTTTTTGAATTTGAAAACAATCCTTTAAATTCTTCATCATCTAAATTTAAAGGAATTTCTTTATTATTTATATCATCTTTTGATATTGAATTTAATTGTTTTTTCAAATAATTATTAAGTATATTTTCAAAAGTAATATGCTTAAAAATTAATTCTTTAAGATTATAATTTTTTATAATAAAATCTTCTAATAAAATAAATTTATTTTCATTTTCAAAATCAATAGGATTAAAAGATAAATCAAGTATTTTTAATTTAGATAACATTAAATGTAGTTTTAATTTTATAAATTCACCAAAAAACTCATTTGTTAATTGATTTAATGACAAATATAATTCTTTTAAATTAATAAGGAGCATATTATTTAATAATAATGACAAAATTTGTTTGTTTGAAAGATAACAAGAATTTAAATTAAGACTAATCAATGATTGTTGAAAAGGAATTAAATCAATTGTTTGTAATAGATGAATATTCTCTTTATCAAAGAAAAACTGAAAATTTATTTTCTTTAAAGGATATTTTAATAATTTTAGATTATCATTAAAATAATTAAAATAATCATTTTTATCCTTTTTATTTTTAATAAATAATAAATTTCCAAAAAATAAGAATAATTGTGAATTTTTTAAATGTGTCATAAAAGATTCCAAATCTTTATTATTAAATGGATAATTATTACAACTAAGATCCAATAATTTAATATTAGGTAAATTTGAAAGAATATTTAAAGGAAAATGTGATATATTATTATATTCAAAATCTAATTCTTCAATATTATTTAATTGTGAATTTAATTGATTTACAAAAGAGATTTTATTATTTCTTAATGAAAATATTTTTAAACTTTTCGGAAGATTATTCCAAAATTTACTAAATTCATAATCTCCAATATTACAATTATCTAAATTTAATATAATTAAATTTGTATAAATATTAAATGAAAATAATGCACAATTAATATTTTTTAGATATAATTTAGTTATTGATATAAAATATTTTTCATATATTGAATTATTATTTTCACAATTTATTAATTTTAATTTTCTAATATTTCTAAATGTTATTATATTTTTTACATTTGATGAAGAAATATTACTTGTTTTCTGGGATGTTGGAGTATTGAAATTCTCTTGATTTGTATCATTATTTTTGTTTTCATTAAATAAATTATCTAAGTCTCCTTTTTTTAAATTTTCTAAAGTTAATTTAACTAAATATTTATTCCCAATTAAAAAATTTTTTTTTTCAATTGCATCTATTGAATTGTTAATTTGAAGAGATGATAATTGAAAATTCTTAAGGAAGAAATTAATTAATTTTTTATCCTTTATTGACTTTATTATTTTTTCAATATTTAAATTATCTTTATTTGTAAATATATTTGAATCCAAAAGAAATTCTTGATTTTTATTAAGATAATCATTGAAAAAATATTTTGAAAAAAAATCTTTTTCTGAGAGAATATTATGATAAGCCTTAATTTCATTATTTATTGAATTTTGCATTATATTATTTAAAAAAAAGGAATTTTCTAATTTATTTAAATTTTCTTTATATTTTATATTTAATAATTCTTTATTTTTTATATTTTGTTCATATATTTTTAGACTGTCAATTTTTTTTTCTAAATTTTTTTTAAAAGTATAATAATTGTTTATTATATTATCAAATCCATTATTTAAATTTGAAATTGTTGAGTTATTCAATAAATTTATTTTTTCTTTTATTTCATTTATCCTTCTTAAAAATTTCTCTTTATTCATTTTAATATCATTTTGATCTTTTTTTATATTATTATTTTCTTTTAAACTCTTTAAAGTCTCCATCAAAAAAATAAAATAATAAAAAAAAATAAATTCAAAAAAATAACTTAATTTCAAAATAATAAAAAACCTAACAAAAAAATTACTAAAAAAAAAGAAAAAAGCTCCAAAAACTTAAACAAATAAAATTAAAAAAAACTAAAAAAAAACAATAAAAAACCTTCAAATTCTATCAACAAAAAACCATTTTAAAATGAATCAATATTAAGAAAAAAGTAAATAATAATAAAAAAGTTAATTAGGAGTAAAAAATTTGAAAATTTTTATAAATAATATATTCTTTTGGAAAATGCCATTTTCAATAAATATCATTTATTGTAATATAAATATTAAAAGGATATAAATATCAAAAAATATTAAAATAAATAATCATCATTTAATAGAAGATGAATTATCAAATATCATTAAAAGAATTTAGAATATCATTTCATTGTGATTTAAATAATAATTCAATAGATAAAAAAAAATTAAATAAAAATATTATCAAAATAATATTTGAATGGAATAAATGTCAAATTAAATAATAATAAATAAGGGATAAAAATGTGATAATAATATTTTAAATTATTATAAGATATTATAATTCATAATGTAATTTTGGGAAATAAATAGTTATAATGAATATTGTCATTTATAAGATAATCTAATTGAATTTAAATTATATAAAATTATTAATATTAAGAAAAAAAGTATTTCTATTTGAGATTAATTATTTGTATAGAAATTAATTAATTCATATGATCAATAATTTAAAATGAAGCTCATAAGGTAATAAAATAAAAATATTTGTTTATGATTATTTTTTAGATTAAAAAATATATAAAAAATGCTATTTAATAACTTTCAATCATAAAATTGAAATTCACTTTTGATTTTTTGATCATTACAATTAAGCATGCATTCACTATTAATTCCTTCAAAAATACCCTCAATATCTTTAACATTAATTGTACTAAAATTATCTAAATCTAATTCAATTAATGAACAGCATTCCTTAAACATATATTTCATATTAGTAACATTAATTGTAATAAAGTTAGATAAATTTAAAGTATTTAAAGATGAGCAATATGCAAACATACTTTCCATATCTTTAACATTATTAGTATTAAATGATGATAAATTAATAGAAGTTAAAGAATAACAACCAGAAAACATACTATTCATATTTGTAACATTTATTGTATTAAAATTAGATAAATTTAAGGAAACTAATGAATTACAATTAAACAATAAATATTTCATATTAGTAACATTATTAGTGATAAAATTTGATAAATCTAAAGAAGATAAATAAATACATTCAGAAAACATATAGCTCATATCAGTTAATAATTTTCTAGATAAAATATTAATTTTATATTTTCCTTCTTTATCAAATTTATATTTCTTACAAAATTGTATTTTTTTATTATTTATATATAAATCACAATAATTTTCTAAATTTTCAGAAAGGATTTTAATAAAAAAATTTTTTTTTTCTGAATTTAATATTTGAATTTCATTGTTTAAGTTTTCTTTTTTAATATCAAATTCACATCCAATTATACTACTTATTTTAATAAAATCAATCATATTTTTTATATTAATTCCTAAATTTTTTTTTTTTTTCCTTGAATAAGTTTTATGCATACCAATTATCTTATAATCTCTTAATAATAAAATAATAGGAGAACCAAAACAACCTTTTTCAGTATTTATATTATGAAATATTTCATAATTATTTTCAATTTTATATATATTACCAGTTTTAATTTTTCTTTTTCTATCATTTGAATATTGTATTATTGCAATATCATCATTATCATAATTATTAATTTTATAATTTTCAATTTCAAAAAAATCTTCAATATTATCTGAATCAAAAATTTCAATACATGTAAAATCATATGTAATATTTGTCCAAAACTTTCTTTCATTAGTTATTTCAATTATTTTTATTTTATCTTGATATAATAATTGTATTTTATTTCCATTTTGAATTGATTCATAATTTAAAATATGATAATTTGCAAAGAGAACTTTTATTGTTTTACCATAATATTTTATTTTACAAAAAAATCCTGTTCCATTTAATCCATTTTTATCATTTATTATATTACATGTTGATTTTTCTCCTTTTTCATTTAATAGTTTAAGAGCTTCATCATCTAATTCGCATTTACCTCCTAAATCACCCTCATAAATAATATTTTCATTCAAATCATTTTCATTTGATCCATCTGGAGTTTGGATATTTATTTCTTCATTACTTGTATATTGGTTTATTATTTCTTTACCTCTTTCTATTAAATTCATTGTCTTTCCTATGATAAAATCCATTTAAATAATGTTTTTATTAAAAATAGAAGTAATGCTATTTCAAATGCTCCTAAGCTAGTTTCAGGAAATAAACCTGTTGACGGAGATTTTCTAAAAATCGAAGAAGAAGACTACAACAATTTTATAACTAAAGAGCCAAAGGCAAAGAAATACATAAAACAACTAATAGGCGGGTATGAGTTTATTAACAATAAAAAGAGATATGTTTTATGGTTGGTAGGAGTGAGTCCAAGTGAGATAAAGTCAATGCCACTTGTTCTTGAACGAGTGAGAAAAGTTAAGGAAGCTCGTTTGGCTATGGAAGACGAGGGAGCAAGAAAATTAGCGGACACACCTACAACATTTAGAGATACTCTTAACCCTGAACACTACATTTGCGTACCTATAGTATCTTCTGAAAATAGAAAATATGTCCCTATGGGATTTTTAAATGGGGATATTATACCTACCAATCAAGTTCAAATAATTCCTGATGCTAAAATACTTATACTTACAGATAGAGAACTTTTTAATAAACGCCAAAAAGATATACCGTCAAACCGAAAACGTCATTATAAAGAAAAAGCCGAATATATTGAAAATATTAACGATATTCAAGAAGGCGACATCATTCAAGTTTCAACCACAAAAGAAGTTGAAAGAGTTTCATTAGACTAAATAAGGGGCAATAAAATGAGCTTAAGAAACGAACGTGTCAGAAAAACCCTTATGAAAGAAATTTCAGATATCTTGTTGAGAGAAATTAAAGATCCGAAAATTTCAGGTCTTGTTTCAATAACAGATATTGAAGTTTCCCATGATAACTCATTTGCCAAAGTTTTTTACAGTGTTTTATCATCAGATGATAAAAAACAAGAAATAATGGATGCTATTGAAAAAAATACCCCAAGAATAAGATATGAAGTCGGAAAACGTGTCAGACTAAGATTAACTCCCGAATTAAGATTTAT
>JAJJLH010002781.1:0-13673 GCA_023806865.1 Isotricha sp. YL-2021a | reverse complement strand
ATTTTTTATATTCAATAAAAAAGCATTGATGAAATAAATTTAATATTAAATAATTTATTATTTTTTAAAATAATTTAAAAAAAATGATAGAAGGTAATATAATTAATTTAGCAGATTTAAATGATTTATTTCCTAAAATTGAAATTTATAATTATCCAAAAATCGAAAAATTATTTCATTTTTTCTATATTTTAAATAAATATAAACCAAATAGCCAATATTTATTTTATTTTTCAAAATGTTTATATTTTCTTCAAATAATTAAACATACTTTTTTAGGAACACCTGAAATTTATCAAAATAAAGATACTTTTCTTAGATTTATTAATTATTTTCAATATATATTATTCCCACATGAATATATAAATTCAAAAAAGTATTTTATCATATTTATATTAATTAGTTATATTTTTATATTCATAATTATAATTTTTATGATATATTTATTTTTTAAAATGAATAATCCAAATAAATTTATCATTAGGATTTTTTCATTTTTATCTTTTATAATTATAAATTATTTATTTTGTCCTTTATTAAATATATTATGTTTAAGTTTTGTATCTAAAAATGGAAAACATATTTTCACAAATGAAAAAATTAATTCATCAAAATTTTTTATTTTTACAATACTTTCATCATTATTTATTTTATTCATAACAATTTATATGATATTATTATCTTTTTTTTTTAATGAAATAGGAAATTTAACTAAAAAAAGAATTTATTGTAGAATTGATACAAATTTTGAAATATATACAATTTTTCATTCAATTATAATTTATATTTCAGGTTTCATTCAATATCATTATTATAATTTTGACTCATTTTATAGAGATATAAATAGAGTATTTATTTTGCTTTCAAGTTTAGGATTTTATATTTATTATTTTTTTTATGTTTATTATTATAATTATTATGTTAATTTATTTTTTTTATGTAGTTATAGTTATCTTTGTTGGATATCATTTTCACTTTTAATTGCTTCAAGTTTTACTATAAATGATTTAATTCTATTTATATTTATTGGTTGTTTTATTTTAACATTTTTATCAATTATTATTGAAAATTATAGAATTGAATATTATTTATTTAATGTTAATGTTTATAAGGCAAGTTCAATTAAAGAACTTGAAATTTTTATTAGTGGAATTGAAAAATTAAGTCAATTATCTAAAAAAAAAGATAAAATTGCAGTTACTGGAATTATAAATTCATTTGAGGATTATTTTAATTCTAATTTAGATAATAAAGATAATTATTATTCCCTATTAGAAAATCAGCATATGCAAAATAAATTTGGTAAAAATGGAATGTTATTAAAAATTTATGCTATTATTTATTCAATATATTATACATTTACTGAAAAATCAAATATGAAAGAAGAAGTATTAATTAGATTTGGTTATTTTTTAATGAATAAATTAAAAAACTTTGGTTATTGTTCTTATCTTTGTATTAAAATGAAATTCGTTCATTATAAACAAATGTATCTTAAATATAATTTAATGGAAGAAATAAAAGAATATTTATTAGAAGGTTTATATAATAATATAGTAAAGAAAGATACTTATTATCATGTTGAAGTAACAAGAGTTATTTTATATTATAAATATATTGAAGATTTAAAATTAAAAATATTTGATGCTGCTTCAAATCAAGTTGAATATTTTGATATATTAAGAACTAATAATGATATTAATATTAATTCTTCAGATAAACTTTTAAAAATTGGAAACTCTTTATTAATATTAAGAAATGAAATTATATCATTATGGGAGAAAATTATTAATATAAATCCTTTTTGTTATGAAGCAGAAAAAGATTATATAATGTATATTGAAAATATTGTTCAAGATGATGAATTATATAAAGAAGAAAATAAAAAATTTAATTTTATTAAAAATAAAGAAGAGAAAAAAAAAAATTCAAAATATTATTCTCTTTTTTCCAAAGATAATACAATAATTTTAGTTGATGGTTTTAATTCAAAAGGAAAGATATTATATTTCACTCCAAATTTTCCAGAAATTTTTAATCTTTCACCAAAAGAATGTTATAGTTTATATATATATGACTTAATGCCAAAATATATATCTGAATTTCATGATCATTTAGTTAAATATGTTTTAAAATATACAAATTTAAAAACTTTATATAAAAAAGAAAGAAATATATCAATAAAAATAAATGATAATTTATATGATGTAAATTTATTTATAAAAATTTTACCAAATTTATCAAATGGTTTAATTTACTTAATTTCAATTAGAAATTTACAATTACAATATTTGAATATTGTTACTGATAATTTATTTAGAATAAATGGAATAAGTGATAATTTAGATATTTTAAAACAAAATGAAAATGAAATTATTCTAAATCAATCACCTATTTTATTAAATAAATTAATGATTGGAAAAAATATTTCACTCTTAATTCCTGATATATTAAAATATGTTGAATATGATGAACAAAAATATATTATAGATAATGATGATAATGATTTTATTGGAACTTTTTTTTTAAATACAACTTATTTAAACGAAACAATTGTAAATGATATTTTAGATAAAATTAAAGACCATGGAAAATTACTTTTTATGTATGAAGAAAATAATAGTAAAAGTAAACATAGTACTTCTTTATTAGGTAAAAGAAAAACTGATATTAATATTGATTATTCTTTATTTTCAGAATTATATTCTTTATGTAAAAATTCAAGTATTAAAAGTTATTCTATAAATTTTAAAGTTATAACTAAAAGTTATTTTAATGATAAATATATTTTCTTTAAATTTTTTATTCAAAAAGATAAAAATGTTCAAGATATTATTCAATCAATGATAAAGAAAGAAAGTACACCTAATTTACTTTTTTTTAAGAAAGAAAAGTGTATTAAAATTAAAGTAAAAGACATAATTTCAACAAGTATGAAAAAAAGTAGAGATGAAAATGAAAAATTAATGAATCTTCCAAATAATATTAAAAAAACATATTATCAAAAAAATTTCAAATATAAAAAAACAAGTTCAAAGAGATTAGAAAAAATTCAAAATGAATCAATTTATTCAGAATTAAGAAAAAAAATAATAAATAAAAAAAACCCATATTTCTTTTCTAATTTATCACTTATGATAATAATATTTTCAATAGCAACATTTTTATTAATAACAATAAATAACTTATCAATAGATAAAAAATTTAATTATATAAAAGATTATCTAAATGATAATTACTATTTAAACAATTCAAAAATCCAAACAAGTATGATTTACATAATATCATCACAATTTATTTTAATAAGATTAGGATTTGGAATAAAAGATCATTCAAAATGTTCTGGAAATTGTATTGAATCATATAAAAATATTTTATTAGATGTTTTATTAGATTTAAAAAATGGTTTAACAAAAAGTTTATATTTTGATGAAGATTTTAAACATAATATTTTATCTTTACAAAAAATGTCAGTTTATGTTAATAATGAAATACCACCTCAAGAAGATATTGCTGATGTTTATTCAATTTTATATTTTATTATTGCTGATAATTTAAAAATTATTAATAATATAAATGATTATGTAAATGGTAATGATACTATTTTAATTCAAATTCACAATACTTTTTTTAATTCTTATTTTTATTGTTTTAATGAAAATATTGGGTATGGTTATTATGGTAAGGAAAAAATTAATAAATTAAATGAAAGTAAATTTTGTATGAGTTATGTTTATTTGTTAATTAATTTATTGTTTTTTGTTATTTCTTTTATTTATGTTATTTTTGTTATTTATAAGAAATATAGATATGAGATATATTATTTAGAAAAAATTATTAATTTTCAAAATGAGGATTTTGATGCTTATTTAAAATATTTACAAGATTTAAAAAAGAAATTAAAAAATGAATCTACTGAACATGATGAAGAGAAAGATGATGAAAATTATAAATCTTCACATAAAGATTCAGAAAGAACTAAAAAAAATAAATTTGATAAGGATAAAAAAAGAGAATCAATACAAGAAAAACCAGATAATATGAAATATAAAAGTAAAAAAAATAAAAGAATAAAAATATTAAAATTATATCAAAAAAAAGCAGAAAAGAAAAATATAATGTCAAAATATTTTTTAAGGAAAAATTTAATATCAGGATATAAAATTGGTTCAATTTGTATATTTGCAATGTTATATTATTTAATAATCTATTTTTTATATAATAATCAAAAAACAAAATATATAAACATAGATAATATTGAAGGAGAAATAATATCTTCAGCATTAAATACATTTTTAGATTATATACAAATAAAGCATGAAATATATGAATATTCAACTTATTATATTCAATTAAAAGAATGTTTAAATATTTTTAATGATAATAATGAATCATCATGTATAATAGATTATAAGGAATATACGATTGAAAATATATCAAATATACATTTTAAATTTGAATTAAATAATTTAAATATATATAATATAAAAGAAAAAGGAAATTTAATGATAAATTTAATTAATGATGATAATATGAATATAAATACAATTAAAGGGAAACTTGCACAAATTCATATTGGTGACATGTGCAAATCTTTACATGATTATAATAATATTAATTATACTGAATGTTCATTATATTGGGATTCAATTATATCACAAGGATTAAAACAAAGTATTATATATGCAGAAAGTGTATTAAAAAAAATTGTTACAATATTTGAAGAATATAATGATAATAATGATACAAATAAATTAACAGATACTATTAATGAGTTTTATTCTGTTGAAATTTATATAATGAAATATTATTTTCCTGCTGTTCGTTATGAAATTTGGTTATTTAATTTATTCAAAAATGATAAAATTAATTTTATGCTTGCTATTTTTAATTTTATTGTTTATTTGTCAATTGTTGAAATTATTACTTTATATGTTATTTTAATGATTTCACTTTTCCAAATGAAAGCAACTAATTCATTAATGAATTTTGTTGTAATATTTCCTTTAAGATATGTTCATGAAAATAATGATTTTTATAATGATATTATAAATCTTAATAATAATTTTTATTAAAATTTTTTTATATGCATACTTTTTAATGATAATATACTATTTTTATTATTTTATAATAATTAAATTAATGTCTGATATATATATATATTATGGAATATCTAAATTAACATTTTAATTTGAAAAATTAAATTATACAATAAATAATTAAAAATAATTTTTTCTAAATATTTTATAAACATAAATTCAATAATTTCAAAATTAGATTATCAAAACAATCAATTAAAAAGTAAAATTAATTATTATAAATAAAAAAATAGAATAAATAAAAAGAAATGTATAAATAATATTTATGATAATCTTTTAAGGAAATAAATAATTAGATTATTGAATTTATTTGTAATAGGAAATTAATATTTGAAAATTTATTTTTAGTCATTTATTTTGTTTTATATATGTAAAAAACATTGAGTTAAGAAATTTTTATTTATCATATAAATTAAACATATCCATTTTATAAAATCAAATAAAAAATGTACAATTATAAAAATTTTTTATTGAATTTTATTTATTAACATATTAATCATATCTTTTTCTTCTTGTAAATTTTTAATACTTTTTTCCTCAGTTTTTCCATTATCTTCGTCTAAAATATAATAATTAATTTTCCCTTTAGAATGTTCAAAAATATGATGAATAATATTATTATCTTTATCTTTGGTATGTAAAATTTTTAAATTAATTTGTTTTCCATGAATATTAGTAGAAACAGTTTTAAAACAATAATTTTTATCTTCAGGAAATTCAATTAAAGTAATGTCTTTTGCAATAAAATTAGGTAAAAAAGATTTTTTTCTTTGAATACCTAAACTCAATCTTTCTTTTTTTACCTTTTCTTTTTTTTCATAAAATTCTTTTTCTAATTTTTCTATTTTTTCCTTTTTTCCAATTTCCTTTTGAAAATTATTATAAATATCCATTGTATTTTCTTCAGAAAAACCAGAATCAAAAATATCAATTTCTCCTTTTAAAAAATCATCATAATTTTTTTTTTTTCAGGATCATTTAAAACAAAAAATGCTTCTGTACATTTATTTAAATAATTTCTATTTTCTTCACTAGTTATATTTGATAGAGATATTACTTGTGAATAACCTTTTTTAATATCTTCATTTGATGCATCTTCTGTAATTCCTAATATTGAATAGTAATCTTGATGAGAATTACAACATCCCATTTTTATTTTTTTTTAAATGATATTTATTTTTTTATAATTTAATTATTTAGAAATTTCTATTATTTTTTTTTATTTTATTTGATATTATTTTTTATATTCATTTTAGAAAATAAATATAGATCAAAAAATTAATAAATGAGTAAAAAAAAAGAAAAATCAAAAATAATATCACAACCTTTAGTAGACTTACAAATAGAAAGTAAAAATTTACAATATACAATTTTATTAAGAGAAAATGAAATTCAAACATTAAAGAAAGATAATAATGAAAAAAAAAATTATATATTAAATTTAGAAGCTGAAATATCAAACTTAAGAAATTTTCATGTTAACAGTATTGAACTTGATAAAAAATTAAAGGAATATATATCAAAATGTGAAATATTACAAAAAAAAGTTGATAAGTTAAATGATGATATTATAAGTCAACAAAAAAAATATGAAGAAGAAAAAAGATTGATTGAAAATTCATTTAATACAGAAATTATGCAATTAAAAATATCAAATGATGCTTATGCTCAAAAAATTGAAACTACAAATCAATTAATAATAGATAAAAAAAATTTAAATCAAGAAATTAATAATTTAAAAAAAGAAATAGAAGAAATGAATTTAAATTATAAAGAAACTTTAAGACAAAAAGAAATAAATAATGAAATTAAATATTCTAATTTAAAAAAAAAAATGATGGATAATATAAATCAAACTCAATCAAAAGTTACTGAATTAAATATTCAATATATGGATGTCTCAACTAAATTAACTTTACTTCAAAATCATCAATTATTAATACAATTAGAATATCAATCACAACAAATTGATGAATTAACTGAAAAAAAAGAAGCTTTAGAAAAAAAAATTTTTGAATTAAATAAAGATATTGATATTCATAAAGAAGTTGAATTATCTCTTGCTGAAAAAAATAAAAAATTAAATTATGAAAATCAAAAATACAAAAAAGGAAAAAATGAAAATAATCAAAATGAAAATGAAAGTAAAATTTCATTTAATAATTATTCTAATATTAATAATAATATGTCACTTGGTTTTGATGAAAATAATAGTTTAAATACTAATTTTAATAGATTAAAATCTTTAGAAAAAAAAGTAATTACTTTAGAAAAAAAATTATCACAAAAAAATAGAGATTATAATACTTTAAAAGATAATTATGATTATATTAATACAAAATTAAAAAATTATGAAAAGAAATATTCTGGTTTATTTTATTATTTTGAAGATTGTTTAAATTTATTTTTTAATGATGAAGATATTAAAAATAATAAAGAAATATTTGTTAATATTGATTCATTAAAAAAATGTGATTTTACTATTTTTTCAAAAGAAGAAAAATATACTATTTTATTAATATTAATGAAATATTTATTACCATTAATAAATTCTAATGAAGTTGGTAATAATATGAATGATATTAATTTCAAATTTCATTCAAATTTATATAAAAAATCTAATGATGAATTTGAATATAAAAAAAAAATTTTAAATTCAAGTAGAAGTAGTATTAATATTAAAAGTTCTGTTAAAAATTTAAATTCACAAAGTTCATTTGATAGTCTTCCTTCAATCAATAGATATAAAAATAAAACTATTATTAATTCTAATTTAAACCCATCTGGAATGATTTTTGAAAATGAAAAGAAATAAATTTATATATATTTTTTTTAATAATATTATTTAATTAGAGAAAATTATTAATAAAATTTTTATTTTATAATATATTCTTTAAATATATTATAATATAATGATTTTAAACTAATGGTTCCAAATTTTTGATATTATTATTCTCTGAATTCCTATTACTTTTTTTTTTTTTAATCGCATTGCATTTTATTAGTGTTAATGGGAATAGGATTAATAAAAAAAAAAAAAAAAGAAAAGTAAAATATATTTTACAATTTCTAATTTTTTAATACAATCAGATGGAACAAAACCTAAAAGAAAATTATCTCTATCAAAAATAATATCATAACCCTTCATCCAAGTTGAACCTAATAGAAATTTATTTCCCTTATTACTAATTCCTAAACAAATAGTATAATTAATATATTCAGAAATATTAATAAAATAATATTTAGGATTCCAAAAATAATTTAATTCATTATTAATATTAAAAATAATAATAGGAAAAGTATTATTAATTGCCATAAAAATTTCATTATAATTATTAAAAGTAAAGCAATGACCATAATTAGGATTTTTAACATAATTTCCACATTTTTTATTTTTTATATTATCTTCTTTATTACATATTTCAATTATTTTATTTATAATTTTTTCACTGAATTTTTTAGGAATAAAAGTTAAAGTTGTACCAGAATCAATAAAAGCATTTTTATTAATATCAATTGTTTCATTTTCAATTTTAATATTTGTAATTTTAATAAAATAATGTTCTCCATCTTTAAATTTAGTATATGAAATTTGATTAGAATTATGTAATTGATTATTAATTTCTCCAATTGAAAAATAACCACCTTCTTCAGTAAAACACAAAGTAAAAATATTTTTTTTAATAATATTATTTTTTTTTAAAACACTAACAAAATTTTTTTCTGAATTATCTAAACCTAAAATCCCATCAACTAATTGATTTTCAAAAATAAAACTTTCATTAATTGTACAACCAATTGGAATAGAATAAATATTATTTTTTTCATTTAAATTATCTGAAAAATAAATCATTTCATTAATAAATAAACCATTAAGTGAACTTCCTTCATTATAAAAAATATTAAAAGAACAATTTTCATCTTTTAAACAATTACTTTTTACCATTTTACATTTATCATTATTACATTTTAAAATATTTTCTTTATTTATTGGATATGGATTATTTAAATGATTACCACATTTTTTACAAAGTGAACATGGGGATGTTGTTATTGTACTTCCTGTATCTAAAATGTAAGTTTGGTTAATTTTATTTTTTGTTATGAATAAATTTGTATAATAATAATGAATTTTGTGTGTATTTCCATATATTGGAGATAAGGATTGTAAATTACGAAATTTTACATTTTGATTTTGGGATTTTTTTAGTTTTATTGTTATAAAATTGAATTTTTTTAAAAAGAGGATTTCTATTAAAAATATTAAAATTAGGTTCATTTTATTTTTTTATTTAATTTTTTTTTTTTTGTCATATAAAAATATTTTATTAAATATTTCAAATATTAAAAATTAAAAATGTCTATTAAATATTATTTGTTATTTATTATTTGTATAGTAATAACATTTCAATGGGAACATCCAATAATTAGAAGAGTAATTGTAAAAAAAGCTTTTAGGAAAAATTTAAATAAAAAAAATTTAATAAAACAAATAAAAAAATTAAGAGTTTCAAATAAATTAATAAAATGGTTATCAAAAATAAAAGATTTTAAAGAAGAAAAGAGATTTGAAAATTTCAGAATAATATATAATCATACTAAAGGAGGTATTTCAAAATCAGAAATTAGTATTTTAAAAGAGAAAAAAATTTCTAAAATAATTAAAGGGAAGAAAAAATTAATTAATATTATTGAATTAACCTATGGTTCAGGAAATATATTTTTAAAAAAAAATTATTTAACCAAAGAAGAAGAAAGATGTCATCATTATTTATATTTTTTTCAATTTTGTTGGAATAATACTATTCCTTTACCTTTTTTAGGAAATCTTACTAGAATTAGTATAAAATCTTTTAAAAATCATATGTTAAAAAAAATAAACAGCAAAAAAAAATTAAAACAAAGAAAAAAGAAAAAAGAAAATATAACAAAAAAAGAAAAAGAAAAAAACGATATAGATAATTTATTATAAATAAAAAAATAAAAAATAAAAAAAAAATATATCAAAATATTAAAAATTAAATAATCAAATTTCAAAAAAAAATTTTTTTATAAAAAAACACAAAAAAAAAAAATATAAAAAATGTCAAAAAATAATAAAAAACAAATATCATACAAAGTTATTTTAATAGGAGATACAGCAGTAGGAAAAACATCAATAATTCTTCAATATACAAAACACACTCATCCAACATCATACTTAACAACAATAGGATTAGATTTTGCAACAAAAAAACAACAATTAGAAAATGGAAAAAATGTAGAATTAAGAATATATGACACAGCAGGACAAGAAAAATTTTCATCAATAGTTAAAAATTTATATAAAACTTCCCAAGGTGTAATTTTAGTATATGATATAACATCAATTAAAAGTTTTAATAATATAAATAATTGGTTAAATTTTGTTAAAGAAAATAGTAAAGAAAATACTAAAATGCTTTTAGTTGGTAATAAAATTGATTTAGAAGATAAAAGAGAAGTTAATATTAATGAAGCTAATAAATTAGCAAATGAATTTAATGTTGAATTAATTGAAATTTCTGCTAAAAATAATATTGGTGTTGATGATATTTTTATTAAAATGGCAGAAATGTTATCTTATGATATTAATGATATTGATACTAATGATAATATTGAAATTAATAATCTTGAATTAAGGAAAAATAAACATTCGAGTAATTGTTGTTAAGTTATTTTTTTTTATATTTTTTTATAGTATTTATATTAATTTAATATTCTTAGAATTTTTTTTATTTAATTTTTTTTTTTAGATTTGTTACTGTTATATTATTATGTGTTAAATAATTTTGTAATGTAAATGATAAAAAATTAAATTTGGGTTTTATTGCTGATTTTATTCTATTTGATAAAAATGATAATTTTTTATTTTGAGAATTGTAATTATATTTATTATTTTTATTATATTTATTATGATTAATATCATCATTTTTATGTGTACTTAAAAATAATTTTCTTTCTCTTTTTAACATTCTTGAAACTGTTTTTTCTTCTGCAAAAATTATATTTTGTACAATTTCATCATTTGAATAACTATTTTTAGAATGTTTATTTATTTTATTTTTATTTTTTTTTTCTGATTGATTTATAAAATAAGTATTATTATGATTTTTATAATTACTATTATTTAATAATTTAGGATTTTTAGAAGAAAATTTAATTAATGAAGAATTTATACATTCTCCTTTTTTTAAATTAATAATCATATATTTTTTATTTACATCTAAATCTGAATCAATTTTATTTTTAATTTGATTAAAAGAATTAAATGAATTTTTAATTCTATCTTTTAAATTTTTTTTATGATGAGAAATTAAACTTAAAGGAGATAAAATATTTCTACTTCTAATATTATTAATATTAAGAATAACTTTTTTTCTTTTACAATCACAACTTTTAGGAGAAAAATTTTTATCATAATCAAACCAATCATCAAATTTAATTTCTTTACCACTTTTAGTAACAATTCCATTTTCAATATATTGTTCTCCTAATAAAGAATTTTGATAAGAATATTTAATATTATTTAATCTACGAATCATAATTTTTTTTTTATTATTTTCTATTTTTTTAAAAGCATCAATAACATCAGTAAAATTTTTTCCCATTGATAAAAAAATATTAATATCAATAGCAAAAAAATTAGCATTCATTGATTCACAAATTGCATCACAAAAAAATCTATTTTTATATAATAAATCCCCCATTCCTAAAATTTGTCCTTTTTTCCCATAACAAAGTACAATTTCATTTTCTTTATCAAATACAGTTTTATCTTTTTTTTTTTTATATCTTGGCATTAAATTATTTAATATTAATTCAATTTTTTCAAAATTTAATAAAGCTTTTATTTTAATTTCTCCTTCTTGAATAAAATAAATTTCATCTCTTTCAAAACCATTTTTAAATAAAAAATCACCTTTTGAAACTCTTCTATTAATAAAATAATTCCAATAACTTTGAGAAAAAAATTTTAATGATATTTGATTAAATAATTGAGTATTAAATACAAATTCAATATTTTCTCTTTTAATTTGTTCTTGTATTCTTTTCATTGATTTTTTATAAGCATTAGCTGATAATTTTCCAAAAAAAGAATTTTCATTAACATAAATTGAAGCAGTTCTCTTTTGTTTAGAATCAATTAAAGCAATTTCTCCAAATGAATTACCTTCTGTTAATTCAGTAACTTTAAAATAACACATTAATTTAACTTCATCATAATATTGAGATGAAATATCAGTAAATTTTTCACCATTCATATATGATAAATATTCATCTAATGATTTTGGTTTATTTTTTCCTTCTAAAATATATTTTTTATCTTTTATTTTTATATCATCTAAATTTATATAATATGAACTTTTTTTATTTAATTTTATTGTTCCTTCAAATAAATATGGTTCATTATTATAAAATATTTTTAATTGTTCAATGTATTGTTCTTGTGACATATAAATTGAAATTATTTTTGTTACTAAAACTGAGACTGAACCTGATAATATAATATAAAAATAATCTCCCTCATCTCCAATTCTCATTAACATATCATTTTGTTCTAATAGTAATGATTGTAAATTTGAACTTATTTTTGATAAAAAATTCTCTATTAGTGTTTCATTATCGTCAAATTTTATAATGTTCATAAATTTTTCTAATGAACGTAAATATGTGTTTAATATATATATTTCATATTCTTTTTTATATGAATGAGTTAATATTTCTTTTAATATTGAATTAAATTCTGGAGATTGTAAAAGTCGTTCAAATTTTAATTTATCCTTTTCTTTTTCTTTTTTTAGTAAATTTGCAAAATTGTTAATTACCTCGTCTCCTACTTGTTTTTTTAATTTTGGACTTGAATATCTTTTATTAATTTTCATATATTTTTCACGTTTAATTTTTTAGAAAATATTAAAAAAAATGTTAAAATGGAAAATATAAATGAGATAAAAGTGAAAAAAAAAAATTAAAAAAATCTAAACAAAAAGTGTGAAGAAGAATTGAATTGTAAAATAGGAAAAATATATTTTGATTACGCTAATGGAAAATTAACAGTTAAAATTATTGTAAAAATTAATTCAGAAAAATAATTTTTGATTATATATATTTTGAAAATAATAATTATTGATATATTAATAATTGTTTATTATATTTATTTTTTAATGTCTAATTTTAAAATAAATATTTTAGAAATTTTATATTGTGAATTATCAGATATTCAAGTTAAGAATTCAATTAAATATATTGTTAAAAAAATAATTTATAATGATAATTATTTTTATTTATATAAAAATAATATTAATTTCATATCAGAATTATGTTATATAATAATTGAATCATTTTGTTTAAGATATTTAAATGCATCTTTTGGGAATTATATTTTTAATATTGTACAAATTGACTCAAATTCAAAAGAATTAATATCAAAAAATAAAATAAAATTATTTATTTTAATTATTATTAGAATTATAATTTCATATATTAAAAATTATCTACTTAAAAAGAATTTTAATCCATTTTTATTTAAAATTCCTAATATTATATATAAAT
>JAJJLH010002780.1:0-13675 GCA_023806865.1 Isotricha sp. YL-2021a | reverse complement strand
AAATAACTAAAAAATTACTTTTTCTTTATTTTTTCAAAAGAGTATAGTATTTATATGAAAAACTATCATTATTAGTATTATTTCTTTTATAATTTTCTAAATTTTGGAAAATAACTCCAATTTTATCTTTACTATTTCTTTTTCTGTTATTTCTTACAATTATTTCAATACCTTTATACCAATTATTAAATTCATTATAATCAATAAAAATAATTTCAAATTTATCATTTCTATCACTTAAAGATAATATAAATGGAAAATATTTATTTTGAGTAGCTTTAATTTTTTGATTTGAATCTAATTCAATATTATTAAATTCTTTTAAATGAATAAATTTATTTAAACTAATATTTTCTTCATTTCCATGACAATCATTTTCACATTTTTTATAATATTTTAATGAATTAATATAAATTTTAATAATATCCCTCATAATATTTTCAATATGAATATTATTAATTTTCCCAAATTGAATAGAAAAATTTTTTTCTTTTTTTTGATAAGTATAAGAATGAATTTCATTTTGTAATGGAATAAAAGATAATAATTTATTACTAAAATCAATATTAATAAACCCTTTAATATAACCTAAATGATCAGGAGTAATATCAAAATTATTTAAAGGATTAAATTTCCTAACATTTTTATTAATAAATTTAAAATAACAAAAAGAATCTTGAATATTCATATTATTATTAATAAAATTTTTTTTTGTATTTTTCATTTCCGAACGTTGTGAATATGCATATTGAGAATTTTGGGTTTTTAATATACTATTATCAATAAAATTTCCATCTGTAATTAATTTATCAGAATTATTATATTTATTTGGAGTTGCTGATAATTTTAATTTTTTATTTATTGCATTTTTTTTATAATTATTATAATTAAAATATACATTTTCTCTATTTGAATTTGGATTATTAAATAAATAATTTGAATAATCACTTTTTGTTTCCTTTGTTAAAACTCCTCTTCTTAATTGATTTGAAGGATTTGTTGTATTTTTTTCACTTTGATTTCTTGAAAATTTAGTATATGAATTTAATTTAGTTTCTAATTTTGAAATATTATTGATTGATTCTTCTAATTTTTCATCTAATAATTGTTTTGAATTTGATAAT
Source organism: Isotricha sp. YL-2021a (assembly GCA_023806865.1). Taxonomy (NCBI): domain Eukaryota; phylum Ciliophora; class Litostomatea; order Vestibuliferida; family Isotrichidae; genus Isotricha; species Isotricha sp. YL-2021a. The sequence goes on along the minus strand of JAJJLH010002780.1, from coordinate 12,551 downwards.
TCGAAAAGTTTTTCTTTTAAACTTTTTTTTTCTTCTTTATAAATTTTATTTATGAAATGAAAAATATTTTGTATTTTTTGATCTAATGATATTAATTTAATAGAATATTTTATTAAAAGTTCTAATTGATTAATTGGAATTTTATTAGCAACAATTTTATTAATTGGTTCATAAAATTCAGATAAAAATTTATTTACTTTATCTTCATTTGATAAATTATTATTTTTCTTAATAAGAGGATAATTAAATTGAATTTCATTAGAAATTTCTTTTAAATCATAATCATTATAAAAAACTCTAAATTCATCAAAAATTAATTTTATTTGTTCAATTAATACATTTAAAGAACAATTATCTAAATCATTAATATCAATAATTAATCTATCATAATTATTTCTTTGAGTATTTTCTGACCAATCATCTTGAAATAAAGATTTAAATATTTCTTCAACTGATTCTTTATTTGATAATAAATTTTCTAATTCTAATCTTTTATTATCTTTTTCATTTTTTAAATTTTTTAATTGTTCTTTTAAAGATGAAATATCAAAATTTTTTTTATCTAAATTTTTTTGTAAAATTATTATTTTTTGTTGAGTTTCTCCCAATCTCATTTTAATTAAAAAACTTTCATTTTTTTGAAGTAAATCAAGTGTTGATATTGAATTAGAAAAATTTGTATTTGATGGATTATAATTAAATTCTTCATTTATTTTATTATTATAATTTGGATTCATTCTATATGAATATGATGTATCAATTGTATCATTGTTTGTTTTTTCTATTGTTTTTTGAATTTTTATTGATATTGGAAATGTATTTTTGTCTTGAGAATTTGTTTTTATTTTTGAGGATAAAATTTGATCTTCATTGGAATTTTCATCTGATTGATTTCTTAAATTTTTCATTTTTTTTGATTTGATTTTATTTTATTTTAATTTTAATTTTATTTTAATTTTTAATTTTTTATTAAGGTATGTAATATTAGTAAAAAATTATAATATTATTTTAATATAAAATATATATTTTTTTTATTTTACATAATATCTATAATTTATTAATGAAAAATAATTTAATTTAAAAAAGATATTTTAACTTTAAAATAAATATTAAAAAATTATTTTTTTTTATTGACTTAAGTTTTTTATTTTTGATTGTAAATAAAAAATATCTCTAGAATTTATTCTATATGCTTTAATAGTATCTTGAAGAGAAATAAGATTTTTTGGAAAAGCACTTTTTAAAGATAATAAAAAATCTTCAAGAGTATCAATTTTTGCTTGTAATTCTAATTTTAATTTAGAATCACTTGGAATTTGAATGAATTCATCAATTAAACTGTCAACATCTTTATCATCTTTATTTGAATTTTTTATTTCATTATTTATTTTATTTTTAGTTTTTTCATAATCATCTAATAAATTATTAAGAATATTTTTATATTTTTGTAATTCATTTGTTTCATTTGCAAATCTCTTAGACTCATCTTGAACAATTAAAATTTGTTTATTTAAATTATTATTTTGTTCATTAAATACATTAATTTGATTTTTTAAAGTTTCATTTTTTCTTTCTAAAATCAATTCTCTTAATTTTATATGTTCTTCAGTATTACATTCAGGATCGTCTTTTTTTCCATTATTTAAATTAGGATTTATTAGTATTGTATCCATATCATTTAATTTAATTGTTTTTAATGTTGCATCTTCTAAAGTACAAATTGGATTATAATCAATCTTTGAATTTGATTTTTCAAAAGGAAAATCATTATTAAATTTATTTTTTATTATTTTTATTATTTCTTCAAAAAAAGATATATTATTATTCCATTTATATAATGATTCAAATTTAAATTTTAAAGTTGTTTTTGAGATTAATGAATTATACTTATCTTTTAATTTTATTGTTGGTAATCCTTCAAATACTATTGTAGGTCCTTTTTTCATTAAATTATTATATAAGTAAAAAAAAATTGTTAGAATATTATTTCCAATTGGAATTTTTGATTTAATTAATATAAATTTTTTACTTCCTTCTTCATTATCTTGATATAAATAAAGTTCATCATTTTGAAATTTATTGTTTAAAAGTTCAGTTATAAATTTTTTTGTTTCTTCTGTGTATGATGTTTCTTTTAAGGCATTTGGTAAACTAAGATTCATTTTTTTTAAAATAATTATTTAATACAAATATTGATTTAAAATAAATTGATTTAATTATATTTTTTTATTTATATTATTTCTCAAAAAAAAATTGTTATTCATATTATTTTCATTATTTATAAAACTGTCTGATAAACTATTATCTGAATTATAATTTTCTTTATTTAATTTATTCAATAAGTTATTTAATTCTCTTTCATTTTTATCATTTTCTATAAATTTATTATTGACTTTATTTAAATTGAATTCATTTATTTTTTTATTAGAAATAATTTTTCCAATATAAGATTCATGATTTGGATTTTTATTTAATTGATTAATTAACTTTTCTAATGATTTAATTTGAAAATTTTTTATTTCAATTTCATGTTTTAAATCATTTATTATATTATCATCGAATTTATCTTTATTTAAATTATTTATATCATTATTTAATTGTGATTCAAGTAATCTATTTTTCTTTATTAATTCTGAATTTTCAATATTACTTTTTGCTAAACATTTATTACTTTCTAATAATAATTGGGAAAATTCAAAAATTTTATTTTCCATGTTTTGATTTAAATTATTAATATTATTATCATTTATTTGAGAAAGATTAATTGGATTTTTTATTATATTATTAATATCATTATTTATATTTAGATTAAATGATTCATTTATATTTTGATTGTCTTTTATATTTATATTGTTTAAATATGATAATAAAGTTTTTAAAGATAAATTGATATTTTGTAATTTAATATGAGGTTCATTATTATATGAAAAATTTGGTAATGAAGTAAAAGGAAAATTTTCTTTTTTAAAATTATTATTAATAAAATCAAAATATATATTTATATTTTCATCACATAATTCATTTATTTTTTGTTTAAATTGATTATATTGAGTTAAAAGTAATTTATTTTCATTTTCTAATTCATCTGTTTTATTTATTATATTTGTTATTGTATTATTTAATCTTTGAATTTCACTTGAATTTTCTTTTATTACTTCATCCATTCCTAATATATCATTTCTTTCACTTATTCTTTCTGTTTTTTCATTTTTTAATTTTTTTTCTAAAATTAAATTTTTTTGTTTTTCATTATTAATTATTTCTATTGATTTTTTTAATTCTTCCTTATCATTTAATCTTATTTCATATATCTTTTTTATTAAATTTTGGAAATTCTTATTTATTAATTCAAATTTTGGAAATATTTCAAAATTTTTATTTTTTAAATCATCATTTTTTAAATTATTATTATTGAAACTTTCTAAATCATTTTTTTCAATTAAATTACCAATGTTAGATATTTGATCAATAATATAATTAATTAAATTATTGTAATCTTTATCATAAGATAATTTAATATTTAATTCATTTATATAATTATCTCTTTTTTCAATTCCGGATGAATAATTATTTTTTACATTTGATAATAATTTTTCATAATTATTTGAATTTTTTTCTGAATTCGCAAAAATTTTATTATTATCATTTTTCAAATCTAAAATCATATTTTGATATTCAAAAATTTTATTATCTTTTTCTGATAATTTTGATTGCAAATTTAATATTTTATTTTTTAAATTATTTAACTGAAATTGACTATTATTTCCGTTTGGATTATTTAAATCATTTAAATTTGTTTTTAATAATTTTTTTTTATTTAATTCTTTATTTAAATTATCTAATTCTAATATCAATTGTTGAATTTGTTTATTCATTTTAATGATTTTATTATTTAAACAACTTTTATCAGTTGCTAAGGAATTTACATCTGTCTTCAATGTTAATATTTGGATATCTTTTTCTTGATTTTTTTTTGATAAATAATCAATTCTTTTTAATAGTTCATTGTTAGTTTCAGATGAAAATAAATTTGAATTTATTTTATCAGAATAAATTAAATTTTCATTATTATTTAAATTATTTTCATTTGAACCATTAAAAAATAAATAAGTTTTAGAATTTTCCATGAATAATTTATTTAAATTCAATTAAAAAAAATTAATTAAAATATAATATAATAAATATTATCATATATATTTAATTCAAATAAATAATAAAATTAACTTCTTTATTTATTTTTTTTATAAAATTAATAGATATAGAAAATAATAAAAAAAATAAAAAAAGTTAAAAAATGAGAAATGAAATCAAAAGATTAAAAGAAATAATAAAAGAAAAAGATAAAAAAATACAAGATTTAGAAATCCAATTAGAAAATGCAAAAATAATAATAAATGATTTTTTCAATAAATCATTATCAAATAATAATCAAAATTACAATCTACAAATTAACAATCTTCAAATTAACAATCCTCAAAATAATAATCCTCTAAATTTCAATTCTCAAAATAACAATCCTAGAAATAATAATTTAGATACAATAAATGATTCTATAATTGCTTTTAATTTACAAGAAGAAATAAATAATCAATATATTCATAATCAAAATAATCAAAGAAATATAAATAATCCACCAATTCGAATTGGTGTTACAAAAACAATGACTCAAAATGAAATTGATAGATTAGGAACAGAAATTTATAATTCTAATAACCAATATTCTACTTCAGAATGTACTTTTTGTATGGAAGATTTTAAAAATGGAGATGTATTAAGAAGATTAAGTTGTTTACATTTTTTTCATAAGAATTGTATTGATCCTTGGTTAAAAAAAAATGGAAATTGTCCAATTGATAAAGTTTCTGTTCAAATATAAATTAATTAAAAATTATTTTATTTTATATTTTTTCAATTTTAATTTATTTTTTATTTCATATTTAAATTAAGTAAAAATTAAATTTTAAATTAAAAAAAACAAAAAAATAAACCGCCAATGTTAAAAAGTGTTTTTTTCAAATTAATTTCCTTTCTTTTCATAATTGAAAATATATTTTCAAGAATAAATGATTATTCAACTATAGAATCAATAACAACAAATGAAAATATTCTTGCTGATTGTGTTCCTTCAATTCATTTTCCTTCAAATTTTATTAATTCAGAAATAGTAAATAATGAAGTAATTATTAATTTTTGTACTGAAACTTCCTTTTTGGAAAATGGATTATTTTTCTATTTAAATAAAAGTTCAAATTATCAAATTCCAATGAAGAATTCAATTACAAATGAAAGTTTATTATATGATCAAAATTTAAATACAGTTAAACTTAAAAGTTCAATTTTATATTCTTTTTCTAATTCTTCAGAAAAAATTAATTTGACTTGTTTAATTGATACTAATTTTACTTTTAATGGTGTTGAATTTTCTTTATTAATGAATGAATGTAATGATTTTTTAAAAGAAAATCGAGGAGAAAATATTTTTTTAAAAATTTCAATTTTTGATTTCCCAATTCCAGAAAATGCATATAAATATGAATTACTTATTCATTTAGAAAATTATGAAAATAAAAAATATATTCATATAATTCATTATTCCTTTGTTAAAATATTTGCTAAAGATGACATTATTATTTCACTTGATAAAGATAATGAATGTGGTAAATTAACAACTTATTATGTTAAAATTTTAACAGATAATATTTTATTTGATAATTATGATGATATATTTATTAGAATAGTATTACCATTTGAAAAATATTCAACTCCGACAAAATCATTAATAGATTATTTTAGAACAGGTAATACAGAAATGAAAACATTTGAAAATAAAGAAATAAATAGAATGTCAAATGATACAATAGTATATAAATTAAAATATCAAAAATCAGATTTTATTGAATTTTCAATTGATAATATTTGGGCTCCAATATTTAATGATAGTTTAAATGGAATGAAAATATTAATTCAACTTCCTCCATATGAGGATAATATGATTATTGCAACTACATCTGATCCAATTACATTAAATAAAAATGATAATTATATGTTTTTAATATTTTATTATTTAGAATGTGATTGTCATGCAGCTGATATTTCAAAGTATTCGATTACTTCAACTTTAGTTGATACTGTGACTGAAATAAAGATAACTTTAAAAATTTTTTCTTATTTCCCAACTAATTTATTTATTGAAATTAATTTCCCTTTTGAAATGGATATTACTAATAGTTCATTAACAGGTCCAAATTCTACGTTTAGGACTTCATTTCCTAATAAATCAACATATAATATTACTAGTTTAATTAAATATGATTCAAAAGAGAATAAAAGTATTGAAATGAAATTTTCAAATGTACAATTACCTAAAAGAAGAGGAGTGGATACTATAAAAATTAATTATTATTTTTGGGAAAAGAATAAATTAGTTAATGTTTATTCTAATAATGAACATATACTTAATATTTTTGCTCCTATTTTAAATGCTGATATTGAATTTAATTATTATATTGATTATATTGAAGTTAAATTTATTATTACAGCAGGAATGATTATTAATGAAAGTTGTTATTTTTTATTAAGTCTTCCTAACAATACAAAATTTTATTCTTTAAAAGAATCAATTTGTTCTGAAAAAAATGATCATAATTTATTATGTTCTACTTATGATTATGATGATAAAAAAAATGACATAATAAAAATATCTAATTTAAAAAGAAAAAATATTAATGAAGAATATCAATTTTATATTAAATTATTACCTAATTTTGATTATATGTATCAAGATGAATATGATTTTAATATTATAGAATTATATAATAATAAAAATGAAAAATCTTATTATAACGAGGATAAAATTACGATAATTTCAAAAGTAAATAAACCTAAATTTTTTAATTCAAATATTTCAACAAAAAATACTTTTGAATCAAATTTATATACTTTTGAATCAGAAATTAATTCAGAATTAGATATTAATGGAATATTATTTTTTAAATTTTCTGAGATTTATCATAACACCAGTAAAAATGATATAAATATTAGTTTTTATATTAATAATGAAAAATGTACAAATTTTAAATATAATTTAGATTTACCTTATTCATTATTAATAAATGATTTTTCAAATTGTTTTAATGAGCAAATAATATCTTCAAATTCAATAAAATTTTTAGTAAATATTCAAGATTTAATGTCTCCAAGAATAACAAAAGAAATAAAAATTGATTATTTTTATGCAGATTCAAACAAAAAAATAATTGAATATTCAAATGATAAAATTGAAATAGAAAATAAAAAAATTATTAAAAATTTAAATATAACACCAAATTCACTTAATACATATGTTTTAACAAAATATGAATTTATTTTTACAAATGAAAATTATATAAATAAAAATGATATTTTAGTAATATCTACAGATTATAAATTTTTTAATGATGAAACTGATGAATTAATAAGTTCAGAATCCAAATCAAAACCATCAAATGATTTTTTATCTTTTTTAACAACTGATATAATAAAAGATCAAAAAACAAAAAAAACAACATATAAACTATTTTTAAAAATAAATGAATCATTTGAAAACAACAAAGAAATAAAATTTACTTTAAACAACATTCAAAATCCTCATTCTCAAAAAGAAATAAATTTTAAACTCGAAATATATGATTATTACATTAAAAATATAATACAAGAATCAAATTTATTTCCAATAAATTTCATATCAGAAATAACATTATCAAATTTATTAGTAACAAGAATATCAAAGGATATATTTAATATTAAATTATCCCCTACAAAAATAATAGAAGCATATGACACTTTTGAAATAAAATACAATAATACATCATTTGGATTAAAAACTTCAGGGAAATATTGTCAAATTAAAATAATTAAAAATGTAAATCATGAATTTGGATGTATGAATAATATTGATAATGGTAATATTTTATTTCCATGGGGTTATAAATCATTAAAAGGAATTATTGATTCTTCTTTTGAAATTGAATTTAATTTATTAAATATTGTTTTTAAACATACTGAAGGAATTGATCAAAATTATAAATTTGAATTTAATATTTTAGATAAAGATTTGAATATAAAGGAAAAAGGAAATTTTAATTTTACTATTCAATATGATTGTTATTATACTTGTGAAAAATGCGATGAAAATAATAAAACTTTTTGTATTACTTGTAATGATGATTATCCTTATATTAATGATCTTAATGGAGAATGTTTTAATGGTTGTTTTAATGGAAGTCATTTAAATTATAAAACTGGTTTTTGTTATAAATGTAATCCTAATTCAAATTGTTTAGAATGTGATAAAGATGATATTAATAAATGTATTAGATGTCCTAGTGATTATCCTATTTTAATTAATGATACTTGCCATCAATTTTGTCCCATAGGAGAATTTAAATTAAATGGTAGTTGTACTAATATTGAAGAATATATTGAAAAAAATATTCCTGAATTGGAAGAAGGAAATAAAGAAAATAATAATATTCAAAATAAAAATAAAAATAATATTAGTAATAATATAAATGTTAATAATGATGGGAGGAATAATAATTATATTTATTATAATTTACATTTGAATTATGAAGTTAATAAAGTAAGAGGATATTTACAAAATTTGAGATTAAGTAATAATGATGATTTTCCTTTTGATTATTATGTTATACCAATTAGTATTATTATTATTATTGGAGTTAATTTTTTTATTCTTTGGAGAAAAGGAATTGAGTTTTATTTTACTGGTTATATTTTATTAGAATTGAGTATTTTATTTAAATTAATTTTAATTTCTTTGTATATTTTAACTTTTATGACAGGAGAAAAAATATTATTTTATGGATATTCAATAATTTTAACATTTCAATATTTTATTAGTCTTTTATTCTTTTTTATATATGATTTTATTTATGGAATGAAAACAAGTTTATTTTCAAGAATAATTAGTATAATATTTGATTATAAAATCCTTAAAATTGATTTAAAAAAAAAACTAAATAAAAGAATCAAATTTTTAACAAATAAATTTATTTATATTATTTACTCAATTTATATTTGTGATATTGTTTTTACCTATTTTTCTACAATCTTATTTGGGATTTATTTAACATTTGTAATTAAAGATTTTAAATATATTTACAACTTAATTCAATATTCAATTTTTTTATCAATAATAATTTTTTATTTCTTTTCATTAGATATTATTATACCAAAAGAAAATAAAAAATTAATTATTAATAAATTAAACATTCCAAAAATACCTTTAAATGAATTTACAACTTTAAAATCTCAAATGACATCAACAGATAGATTTAGAGTAGATACAAATTTACAACATCCTAATGAAATAAATAATGTTAAAATTTATAGCAATAATAAAAATGATTAATTTTTTAAATAAATATTTTTTAATATTTTTTTTAATATAAAACTTTTTTAAATTTTATTTAAACAATAAATTTTATTTAATTGAAAATAAATACATGTTTTTATTTATTTTACAATGATTAATAAATAATGATAAACAAAAGATATCATTAAAAAAAATAATGGAAAATAATATATTAGAAAAAGAAAATGAAATTACTTTACCAAGATATAAAAGATGGATAATATTTTTTTATTTAATATCATTATCTCTATTTGAATCATTAGATCAAGGAATAATCCCAACTTCAGTAAGAAACATTAAAATAGATTTAAAAATAAATGACATTCAATATGGAGCATTTAACTCATTATTTTTTTTTGGTAAAATTTTAGGTTCATTTTCATTTATTTTTTTATTAAATAAACTTAATAGAAAATTAATATTAATAATCTCAATAATAATTTATGGAATATCACTTTTTATTTTTAGATTTTTTTCCCATATTCAAACTTTATATATTAGTAGAACAATAATTGGTTTTTTTGATGTTTTTTTTATTGTTTATCCTCCAGTTTGGAGTGATCAATATGGAATAAAAAATAAAAAAACTTTAATGATGGTTCTTGTACAAATTTTTAAACCTTCTGGAGTAATGATAGGATTTATTTTAGGAACTATTTTTAATTGGAAAAAAGCAATTGATATTCAAATAATAATATTATCAATTTATTTATTTTTTTCCTTTTTTTTTGATAAAAATTATTTTTCTAATAAATTATTTTCCAAAAATAAAATAAACGAAGATGAAATATCAAAATTTTCTTTAATATCATCATCATCAAAAAATGAGAAAAAAATAAAAAAAAACAATAATCAAAATATAATAATAAATTTAATATCAAATCCAACATTTATGATATATGTTTTAGCAAGAGCTTCATTAGTTTTCCCATTAACAATAATTCAAACATGGATAATAGATTATTTAGAAAATGCATTAAAAATAACAGATAAGAAAATAAGATTAATCTCAACTGGAATTATTACTTCAACTGGACCAACATTAGGAATTTTAATGGGTGGTTTTTTATTACAAAAAGTAGGAGGATATGAAAATAAAAAAGCTTCTTTAATTTCAGTAATTTTATTTTCTTTATCTTTAATTGGATGTATTTTTTTCCCTTTTTGTAATAATATTATTACACTTTCTATTTCTTTATGGATTGGATTTTTTTTTGGTTCGTCTTTATTTCCTATTTTAATAGGAATTATTTTATCTTGTAATAAAAATGAATTTAAAGCTTCTGCAAATTCAATGACTACTTTTATTTCTAATGTTATTGGACATATGCCTGCTCCTTATATTTATGGAGTTATTAATAATAAATATGGGAAAGATTATCCAAAATTTGCTATGAAATGTACTGTTTTTTCTATGTTTTTTTGTTTGATTTTTTTAATTTTTGGAATGGTTTTTAAATATAGTGTTAATGATGATCAAGATAATGAGAAAGAAATGGAAATTAAGGAATAAAAGTTTTTTTATTTTATTAATGTTTAATTATGTTTTTTATTATTTATTATTTAAAATTTAATTATTATTTTTTTTTGGAAAAAAATTGATTTTAAATTATTAGTTATTTTTTATATAAATTCTATATCTGATACAATTGGAAAATGATCAGATGGATTATTTTCATTTGGAATTAAATTTATTTCTTTATTTTCTAAATCAGAAATTGAAGGAATTTTTAAAATTTGTTTTGCTTTTAAATTATTTATTGAATGAAAAATATAATCAACTGTTCCTCTATAACCATCTGTATAAAATGTTATTTCTGGTTCATTTCCTATAATTTCTTTATAACAACTTATTAAAACATTTTCATTTTTTAATATTAAATTTTCAGATTCATCATAATATTCATTTTTAATTAATTCTATTTTTGTATTTTTATTTAATTTATCTTCATTTTGTTTTATTATTGGATAAACATTTATTATTTCATTAAACCAATTTTGATTATTTTCAAAATTTGAATAATCTAAAGTTAAATTTATTTTTTTGTTATTCATATAATATTCATAATTAAATTCATTTGATTTAAATTTTGAATATTTTTGACCTGATAAAATTCTAATATCAACAAATTCACAATTTAAAAAATTGTTAGTTAAATATTCATAAATATTTGAAATTTCAGTTGAATTTAAATCACAACAAAATATAATTCTAATATTAAATTGTTTATATTTTATTTTAATTGCAGAAATACTTTTTTGTAATTCATATATTTGTCCTAATTTAATATCTCCTCTTTTATCATTAAATAATAAATGTGAACATACTATTAATAATAAATCATTATTTTTTACATTTTTATATTCGATTTTATTTTTTAATAATATGAAAATTGCAACATTTTCTTTATTAACAATAAAACTATCTTTACATTTATATTCTAATTCAAAAGATTCTATTAATTCAAATTTATTTATATTATAAAAAATTCCACATCCTTCCTTCAATTCAATTTTATTTTGTTTTGGCCTTTTTTTAAATCTATAATCAAAGTTATTTTCTTTTAATTTATTCAAAAAATCTTCATTGTCTTCTTCTTCAAGTTCTTGAAAACAAATAATATCAATTTGTAATTTTAATATTATTTCTATTATCAATTTACTTCTATAAGGCCATTGATATATTTCATTAAATTCTAATATTTCTTCAGGTAGTCTTACTGATGAAAATAATAAACTTGGTGCTAAAATATTATAACTCATTATTCTAATATATTCAGTTGAGACTTTGGGAGCATTTAAATCAAAAAATAAATTTTCTTTTTCCATTTTTAAGAAATAAAATAATTTAAATATTAAAATTGATAAATTTTTATATTAAAATAATCAATATTACTTATTTGTATTGTATCCAAAAAAAATTAAATTAAATTTTTAATTCCATAACCAAAATATTTTTTATTATAAAGAATTGTTATTGTTATACATTAAAACAAAACCAATTTATTAAGTTTTAAGGATTATAAAAATTTATATTAATTTTTGTAAAAAAAGATATATATAATAAATTTAATAATCATAATATTTAAATATAATATAATATTAGAAATTCTCGTTGTATTTTATTTGGATACAATAC
>JAJJLH010002779.1:0-13709 GCA_023806865.1 Isotricha sp. YL-2021a | reverse complement strand
ATCTGATTAAATTTCCTTTTATTGAATTAAATCCTATATTTCCTTAAACTTAAAAAAATTGATATATTTTATTGTTAAATATTTAAATGTAAGTTCAATCATCTTAAAGATTTTTAAATGTGAGACATTCATAATAACTTTGAATTTATATTAAAAAAACTTTAATATTCATAAATTATTTATTAAATTCATAAAATAAAAAGAAAATAAAAAAAACATGAAAATTAATATTATTTTTATTTTTAAATTAAAATAAATATTAATATTTACATTTTATTTATTTAATCTTTTTTATATATAAAATATTAGTTATTATTTCATTTATCTATCATTTGTAAATTTTTTTCATAATTTTTAAAAAATTCAATTTGTTCTTTTGTTAAATCATTAACTCCCTCAATAGTAATTTCTCCATAATTAGTTCCATCAATTTCTTTTGCAGTAACTTTTAAAATTCCATTTTCATCCAATTCCATTTTTACATTAAATTTAACATCTCCAGCAGGTGCTTCTCTTAATCCAGAAATTATAAAAGAATTTAAAAAATAATTATTATTAGTTAATTCATTTTCACCTTGAAAAATAGCGAAAATTATACTTGTTTGATTATCATAAATTGTGTAAATTATCTTTTCATTCATATATGGTAATTGAATATTTTTTTTTATTAAAAATGTCATATAATTTTCTATATATTCATTATTTTCCTCATTAAATTCTGTTGTACGAATTCCTAATGAAATTGGATTTATATTAATAATTTTTAAATTTCCTTTTTCTTTTAAAATTGATGCTTGTAATGCAGCTCCTTCAGCAACAATTTCATCTGGATTTACTGTTTTATTTAATTTTTTATTATTAAAAAATTCAGAAAGCATTTCTTGTATTTTTGGAATTCTTGATGAACCTCCTACTAATAGTATATCATCAATATCTTCTTTTTCTAATTTTGCATTATTTAATGCTTCTTTTATTGGAGGAATTAATTTTTTAAATAAATCTTTGCATACAATTTCAAAATCTATTCTAGATATATTGAAAATACATTCATCACTTCCTGGTACAAAATCTATACAAAATTCTGTATTTAAAGATTCTGATAAATCTTCTTTTATCTTTTCACATTTTTCTTTAAATCTTCTTAAAAATTTTTGATTATTACTTATATCTATTTCAGTTTCATCTTTAAATAATTGAACACAAAATTCAACTAATTTATTATCAAAATCTTCTCCCCCTAAATGACTATCACCATTAATTGATAATACACTAAATTTATTTTTTTCTAATTGTAATATAGAAACATCATAAGTTCCTCCTCCTAAATCAAATACTAAAATATTTTTTTTCCCATCTATTTTTTTATTTATATTATATCCATAACCAATAGCAGCAGCAGTTGGTTCATTTAATATTCTAATAACTTTTAATCCTGCAATTTCTCCTGCTTCTTTAGTTGCTTTTTTTTGAGCTTCATTAAAATAAGCAGGTACAGTAATTACTGCTTTATTTATTTTTTTTCCTACAAAGTCTTCAGAATATTTTTTAACATGTCCAAGTATCATTGCAGATATTTGTTGAGGATAATATTTTTTTATCTCTTCTTTATATTCCACTTCTATTAATGGTTTATCTTTTTCAGAATCTTTTATTATTTTAAATGGCCATTTTTTAATATCTTCTTGAACTATTTCATCTGAATAATTTCTACCTATTATTCTTTTAATTGTATATATTGTATTATTTAAATTAGATGTTGATTTATTTTTTGCAGCATTACCTATTAATCTTTCAGTTTTTGTAAATGATACATATGATGGTGTTAATCTTTTACCTTGGTTATTTGTAATTACTTGGATTTTATCATTACTCATTACAGCTGCACATGTATATGTTGTTCCTAAATCTATTCCTATAATATATTCATCATCCATTTTAAGAATATAAATATATTTAATTATTATATTTGTTAACTTTTTCTATAATTTTCACCATCTTATAATATTCTTCTTCTATATATTTATTTAATAATTTGTAAACAAATTTTTTACATATATTACTTTTATAATAAAATAATTGTTATAAATACTTTTTTTAATTGACATTATTTATAAATAATTATTAACTATTTATGATTCAAATGAAAAATAATAATATAATAATAAAAAGAAATTTTAAATTTTAAATTAACTCAATTTTTATAGTGCCAATATCCAATTCTTTGATTTTATTATATCAAAAGATTCTATGATTAATTTTATTTATATTGTTTTTTATTAAATAAAATCATTCAATTATTTATAAAATGTCATGTGTTCTCATTTATTCTTATTCATTTCTATTTATCTATTTTATAGGTCTAATATTACATATAATATTTTGGCCATCAAATTCAATTTCAAAAGAATTAATAAAACAATTTAATACATATTATAATTCATCACCAATAATGAATATCAATTCAAAAGATTGTAATAAAGAATCATATAATATATTAGGATATTTTGGAGGAATTCCAGAAGGAAGAACATATTCAAAAAAACCAAGAGATTATTGTCCTTCAAATCCAATAAATTTTTTTGTTGGAAAATGTAAAAAAAAACCTTTGTTTAATTATGATATTTGTTATACAAGTGGAAATGGTGATAATGATATAACAATATATTATGATAAAAATAAATGTGTAACAATAAATGAAATTAAATTTAAATATTATGATTATTTTAAAGGAATTAGATTATGTAGTATTGTTCAAAATAATTTTAATTATTATACTTTATTAAAAAATTCAACTAAAACAATTGATGAATGTTTAAAACAAAAAAATATGAAAGTATGTGGAATATTAGATGATTTAAATCAAATTGTTTGTTTATATGAAAATTATTCTTGTCCTATTAATGATATTATTTTAAATGAAAATGAAATATATATTAAAGAAATAAATAATTCATTAATTGAATATGAAAATATTAAAATTAATAATAATCTTTTTATTCATTATACTAATCAAAATTTTAATAAAAAAATAATTTCAAATTTTAATATTTCTTTTGATAAACCATGTTCACATTTTTATTTTAAACCACAAAGAAATAATTTTTTTATTGCTTTTGATTTTGTTTATTGTAATGAAAATATTAATTCACTTTATGAAAAAATTTACTATGAAAATGCTTCAAATTTTATGAAAGATAATGATTTATTTTATTCATTTCATGAATTTGACCCTTCTAAATTTAATAATTATAATATTAATCTTTATTCATCTTTTTATTTTGGATTTGATAAGGAATGTATATTAAAATCTAATTTTAATGAAAATTCTTTTAATAATTATTATTCAAAAATTGTTAATTTTAAAAGAGTATATGGAATTTTTACATTTTTTTATTTTATTCTTAGCTTAATAATAATTATTAATTCTCCTATTTTAAAAGAATTTTCTTATATATTTCTATTTCTTCATGGAATTCCTTTTCTTTTTAGTTTAATTTTTTTTATAATTAGTATTATTGTGATTAAAAAAATATATTCACCTTTTGATTGTAGAAATGAACAAAATGATTTTATACTTAATTATAAGTTGTTAAAAAAAAATTCAAAAATTTCATTTATTATTATTATTTTTATTCTTTTTATTTATTTTTGTTTTATAGTTTTTGAAATTTATCTTGCAAAGACAAAATGTAAAAAAGATAAAATTTCTCATGAAAATAAATTAAAACAAAAAAAAGAAGAAATTAAAAGAAAAATTAGAAATGAAATTACAGATTCAGAAATGAGGATTAATGTAGATTAAATAAGGAAAAATTTAACAAATAAATTTACAAACTAAATGAAAAATTTTTCATAAAAAATAAATTATATTTTTCAATAATATAAAATAATGATTTAATAGGTATTTGTTTTAATTGATTGTATATAAAAAAATTAAATAAATTTTTATTATTTACTATCTAAATTTTATAAATATAAATATTTTCTTCATCTTTGAAATTTTGAGTATTTATTTTATAATATAAAATTTCTTTTTTAAATTTAATTTTATTTGATTCAATCATTTTATATAAAATAAATATATCTTGAATTGAAATATTAACTTTTAGTTCTGTTTTATAATTATCATTTAGAATGTCTAAATCATTTATAATTGTATAATAAATTAAAAAAAATTCATTTGATATTATATCAATATTATTTGATATGATATTTGTCTTTATTATTCCTATTGAATTATTAATAAATTTAAATCTAATTCCTATACTTTCTGAATAAATTAACATACTAATAATATTATTTTCAATTGCATAACCAAAAATCAATTTTAAGTATTTTTCAGTAAAAAAATTTTTTATTTCTATGATTTTATTAATTTCATTTTGCTTAAATATATCAATTGATATTTTAAATATATTAAATTTATAAAATATATAATTATTAATTTCATCATAACTACCTAAATTTGCTTTACATTTTTCACAATTTAGTTTTTCATTATTATTATTATTATTTTCATCTTTTATACACCAAAAATTAAAATTGTCAATATTTATTCTTTCTTTAAATTTGTCAAATAAATTATTAAATGAATGATTTTCTTTTACAGCTTTTTTATTATGAGAACATTGAAACATTTCATGAAGACTTTCTTCTATTTTAATTGGATTAAAATCAAATATAAATTCTTTATTAATATTATTTAATAATTCATTATTACACTGTTTACAATAAACATTTTTTAAGTAAATATTTTCAATTTGTTGATTACAACCACATTCATATCTAATATAATCTAAGATATTATTAATATATATATTATTATTTTTTATTTCCTCATTTAAAATATTTTTAGTTACATTATACTTAATAAACATTATTTTTTTATCAGTTATATTTATAATTTTAGGGATCACATCTTTAATATTTAATATTCTCATTGAAGATGAAATTTTAAATTGAAAATTTGAAATTATTTTATTTTTTTTTTTATCTTTAAGAATAATATTTGTTATTCCATCTTCACTTTTATGAAAAAAATTTATATCTTGTATATTTATATCATTTGATATTTCAATGTTAACATAAACTAATCCTGTTAAATTTAAATGGAAAATTGTAACCATTAATAATTATTATATTTTCAAAAGAAAAATGTATCAAAAATATTCATCTTGATTTATTTGGTATTATATAATATAAAAAAAATTAATAATTAAGATTTATATTATTTTGAATATTTATTTTAAAACTTTATCAAATCTTAAATAAAAAAACTTAATATTTAAATATTATTGATCAAAATCATTTTTAAAATGTAATACATTATTTGCCCTATAATCAAAATTATAATCATACTGATTATTATAAATTGCATCATTATTATCTTTTCTTTGATTACATATATTAGCAACTCCAAAATTAAAATTATATTTAGGAACATAATCAAAAGGATTCCCATTTTCAATATTATTTTCTTTATTATTATTACTCATTATTTTATTTAACAAAGTAGAAACAGGGATTTTATTTTGATTTTGATTATTAATTTTTTTTTGACTTAAATTATTAGATGTATTAATTGTATTATATTCAGATGGAATTGTTTGATATTGTGTTTGAGTTTGATTATAATTTTTAGGTGAAGATTTATTTTCTATTTGATTATTTGTTGTTGGATTAAAATTGTATTTATAATTATGATAATTATTTTTTATTGTATTTTGAATTGAAGGATTAAAATTATTTTTTTTATATTCTGTTATATTATAATCAAATTGCTTTTTCATATCATAAAATTCATTTAATTGCCTTCTAATTTCTATTAATTCTTTATTATTTTTATAATTTATATTTTTATTACTTTCAGTAACACTTATATTAGGAGTTTTATTATTTTTTGAATCAATTGAAATATTTTTATGACTTTTATTAATTTTATTATTTGAATATTCACTTAAATTACTTGAATTTTTTTTTTTTCTTGAAATATTACTTTCACTATTTGTTCTATCGCCAATATTTAAATTAGATATTTTTTTTTTACTTTTTTTTTTATGTAAAGTTGATAAACTTCTATTATATTTTTTTTGTTTATTAATTGAATTATTATTACTATTTATTTTTTGTCCACTTTTAAAAAGTCTTTCAGATACTAAATAAGGATTAACATTTGGATTTGATAATAAATAATTTGGTTTACTTACACTTTCTAAATAAAGTTCTTTTTCTTCTTCTTTTTTTAAATTTACTAATTTTCCTTGTTCTAATAATCTATCTTCTATTTTTTTACTTATATAATCAGGTTTTCTTTCATTTAAAATATTTTGACTTTTTTTATTTGTTTTTACAAAACGTTCTTCATTTAATATTAAAATTTGTTTATTTATTTTTTCATTTTTTTTTGTATCAATTTTATTTTTCCATTGATATAAATCTTGAATATTCCTTTTTATTTTTTTACTATTTTCATTAATTTCTGGAGATTTATTTTTATTATTTCTTTCAGCAATTTTTTTAATTTCTTCATTATGTTTTTGTTTTAATTTCTCACTATTTAATCTTTCAAATACATTATCTTTATTTTTTTTTTTTGCAATTTCAATACTTTTTTTACTAATTGAAGGACGATCTTTACATTCATTCATTTCTTTTTCAAGTAATTGATTTTTAATTTCATTAATTTTATTTTGAGTTTCAATTCCTCTTCTTTTCCAATAAGGATCAATAGAAGAATAATTAGTTAATTGTGGTTTAATACTTAAAGAAGTAAAATTTGTATTATTATTTTGTTTTTCTATTTTTTGTTTTTTAAAATTATATTCATTTATATCTTCTTGATTATTTACTATTGGAATATATGAAAAATGATATGATGATTTAGGAGACATTATTTTATTTGAAAAATTTATTTTTGATTCTCTTTCTGATTTTGCTTTTTCATCTCCTATTCTTCTTTTTATTAAAGTTTTTGAATTTTCTATATTTGGATTTTGATATTTTTGTCTTGTTGAATAATTTTCTCTTTCTATATATTGATTTAAGTAATATGGAGTGAAAATATTTTGAGCTATTTCTTTATTTTGATTTATGAATATACTTCTATCTGTTATATTTTGGGGTTTAGAATTATTGTAGATTGATTGAATGTTTTGGAATTGATTATACATATTTTTTTTTTGTTATCAAAAATATTTTAATATTTTTTTTTATGAAATATTTTTTCAAATTTAAAAAAACTATAAAAATAGATTTATTTTAATATAAAAAAATACTATATTATCAAGTAAAAATTGATATTTAATATTCACATATTTGTATTTATAATTAATCTTTTTTCAACAATTGAAAAAAATCATAATTTATTTAAAAACCAAAAAAATTAAAAAAGATTATTAAAAAAAATTAAAAAATAAAAAAAATACAAAAATGGAAGGATTTGAAATCTTAAAAAAACTTGGTGACGGTGCTTATAGTGTAGTATACAAAGTTCGTAGAAAAGCCGACGGTAACATATACGCTTTAAAAAAAGTAAAACTCCAAAATTTAAATGAAAAAGAAAAAGAAAACGCCTTAAACGAAGTTCGTATATTAGCAAGTATAAAAAGTACATTTGTAATATCATACAAAGAAGCCTTTATTGAAGATTCAGATTCATCTCTTTGTTTAGTAATGGAATATGCAGACAATGGTGATTTATATCAAAAAATAGTATTATTTAAAAAAAATAAATGTTTAATGGATGAAATAGATATATGGAGAATATTTATTCAAATGACAAAAGGATTAAAAGCTTTACATGATTTAAAAATATTACATAGAGATTTAAAAAGTGCAAATATATTTTTAGAAAGTAATGGTGCTGCTAAAATTGGTGATTTAAATGTATCTAAAGTTGCAAAAAAAGGATTAGGTTATACACAAACTGGAACTCCTTATTATGCCAGTCCTGAAGTTTGGAAAGATCAACCTTATGATAACAAAAGTGATATTTGGAGTTTAGGTTGTGTTACTTATGAAATGATTACTTTACATCCTCCATTTAGAGCACAAAATATGGAAGGTTTATATAAGAAAGTTATTAAGGGACAGTATGAAAAAATCCATGGGGATTATTCAAGTGATTTAAATGAGTTGATTAAATTGTTATTGAAAGTTAATCCTTCTGATAGACCTAATTGTAGTCAAATTTTAAAACATCCTATTGTTAAAAAGAGAATTGATTTTTTTTCAGCTACTGCTGGATTAGATAATGAAGATTTGGATAATATTGATGAAGCACAGTTACTTAAAACTATTAGAATTCCTAATAATATTTTATTTTTAAGTAATAATTTACCAGATTCTAATTATAATGATAATAAAAATAATAAGAAAAAAAATACTTTTCCTAATAAAAATTTACCAAATATTAAAAAGGAAACTAATAGAAGTTTGGAAAATGAAATTAAAACTCATAATGTTACTGATGAAAATATTAAAATTAATTTATCACAACCTTCAACTAAAAAAGAAGAAATTAGTCATAGTAAAGGTAAACCAAATAAGGAAAATTTAAATATAAATAATTATAAAATAAAGAATGTGATACATCAAGATTTACCTAATTTAGAAGAATTAAATCCAATTAATTCACAAAGAAAAAATGAAAATCAAAAAAATAAAAATAGAAATAAAGATAGGGAGTATCAAAGATATATAGATGGTTTAGGTTTATCAGAAATTTATAAAATTTATGCTCCAAATTTAGATAATAATTATGCAAAGAAGAATAAAAAACAATATGGAGGTTATGTGCATGGAATATATAATCAAAAAAAACCTATTAGTATACATAATAATAATTATCCTAGAATTATTCCTAATAAAAGGTTAAATCCTATAAAAAAAAGGGAAGTAAATGGTGTATAAAATTAATAATATTATTTTATTTTTTTATTTTTTTTATTTTTAAAATTTTTGTCATATTTAATTGCTCTTTTATTTTTAATTTGGTTTAAATATATATTTAAATTATATTTAAATTAAATTTAAAAAAATTAAAATATTTTTATTTAATTAAAAATGCATAAATGATAAAATAAAAACTAAAAATGACTTTTTAAACAAAAATGAAATAATTAAAATGAAATTTGAAAAAAAATTTTAAAGGAATAAAATATAAAATACAAATATAATAAAAAAATGATATAGATTTTATAAAACAAAATAATATTTAAAACAATTTTCTTTGAAAATTATTTTGAAAATAAATATATAAACAAAAAATTATTTTATTTTTTTAAAATTCAAATGGAAAAATGTTCAATATGTGAAGAAACATTAAACAAAGAAAAAAAAGTAAAATGTTCAATATGTTCAACATTCTGTTGTACAATTTCATGTCTTTTAGATCATTATTCAATTCATGAATATTTTAATCAAGAAAACAATTCTGAAAATTTATTATTAAATTTAAAAAGAAGACAAACATCAAATTTAACTGAAAAATATTCATTTTTAACACCAGGAAATTTTATAGAAAGTAATAAATTTGATGATAATTATAAAATGGAAAATATAGAAATAATAAATAAAGGATTATTTTCATTAGAATTAGGAAAAGGTAGTTTTGGTAGAATTTATTTAGGAAAAAATAAAATAAATAATGAACTTTGTGCAATAAAAACAATAAATAAAAGACAAATATATAGAATTTATGGGAATTACAATATTATTTATAATGAAATATCTATTCATTCAAGATGTATTCATCAAAATATAATTAGATTATATAATGTATATGAAGATGAAGATTATTTTAAATTAATATTAGAATATGCATCAAATGGTAGTTTATATGATAAAATAAAAAAAGAAAAAAAATTAGATGAAAAAACCTCATATTCTTATTTTATTCAAATTTTAAATGCAGTATGTTTTCTTCATTTAAATAATATAATTCATAGAGATATTAAACCAGAGAATATTTTAATAGATAAAAATGGAAATTTAAAATTATGTGATTTTGGTTGGAGTAAAGAAATTGATTTAGAAAAAAGAAGTACTATTTGTGGTACAATTGAATATATGGCACCTGAAATTGTTAAAAGTGAAAATTATGATTTTGGAGTTGATATTTGGAGTTTAGGTATTTTTTTATATGAAATGGTAATTGGACATTCACCTTTTTATTCAAAAGATATTAAAGATATTAAAATTAAAATTAAAGAACATAATATTAAATTTGATGAGAATATAAGTTTTAATTGTATGGATTTAATTAAAAAATTACTTAAAGGAAATTCTGAAAAGAGATTTAAATTAAAAGATATTTGTAATCATCCTTTTATTGTTGAAAATATGGATAATTTTGATTTTGGGATTATTGAAACTGAAAATATGGAAAAGGAAAATCATAAAATTAATATTTGCAAAAGAAAAAGAAGTTTTTCTTTAAAAAGTTTATTTACTGAAAATAAAATTGAGATTATGAAAGAGAATTTAAATAATGAAATTGAAAAAGCTAAAATTCAAGTTGAAAGATTGGATTTTAAACAACAAAATTTTGAATTTTTTGAAAATATTAAAAATTTAAATCGTAAGAAAAAAAAAGGAAAATGTAAATGTATTCCTATAAATAAAAGTAGAACTGATATTAATACTAATGCTGAAAAAATGAAAATTTGGATTAAGATGATAAAATAATTTTTCACAAAGAGATTTTTACAAATAATCTATTAATGGAGTTATAAATGCTTTTATATATTTATTATATATATTTTTATTATTAATTTTTGAGATTTTTAAATATTATTTAATGAAATGAATAATAAAATATATAAATTTATTTTATTTATTATATTTTTTTATTTTTAGGAATTGAAATTAGAAAATTACTTTTATAAAAGTGATTAAGAAAAAAATATAATCTATAAACAATAAAAATATTTCACTATTAATAAATGTAATTTTTATAATTATTTTCATTTTTTTATTTATAACAAATAAAAAAATATGAAAGAGAAAGATGAATATATGAATTTAAATCAGAATGATAATTTTAAAAAAATGAATATGAATATATTTCAAAAAGAAAATGATTATTATATGAAACAAAATTTATCATTTAATGATATAGAAGAAAAAAATTGTAAAAAAAGTCATTTCATAAGAAATATAAGTTTAATAAAAACATTAAATTTATGCATAATAGTTTTCAATTTAATTCATCTTATATTTTTTAAATTAAAATTTTCATTTTCTATTATTAGAATAATACTAATAACTTTATCATATTTTACAATTTTATTAATAGATAATCTTTCAAAAGTAATAACAAATATATTTTCAATTAGAATGTTAGTTTTTGTAATTGATGCAGCAGATTTATTTCTTTTCTGTATTGAAAATGAATATGAAAAAAAAAATCATTTTCTTTCAATGAGAATTTTCAACAATGCATATTTAATGACATTAATACATAATTATTGTTTTTGTTTAAATTTAAGTGAATCAATAAAATTATATTTTCTAATTACAATAGAATTATTATCATTTTATGATCATAGTGAAAATTGGTTTATAATTCGATTTTTCAAAAATTTATTTTCTCTAAAAATAATTACAATAACTTATTTAATTTTCATATCAATATCAATTCAATATAATATGGAAAAACCAGTTAGACGTTTATGGGCTTTATTTGATAGTTATAAAAAAAGTTATTTTTGTGTTAAAATGATATATGATAAATATCAATTTGGGGTAATGATAGTAAAAAAAGATTTATCTATTATATATTATAAAAATCCAGAAGCTGAAAAATTTCATTCAAAAATAAGAGGATGTTTTCCTGATAAATGTAAATGTACTTTTAAAGATATTTTTAATTTAAATGAAAATTCAATTGAAAAGCAATTTATTCAAGAAATTAATAATTCAATTATTAAAAAAGCTACATTTATTTTCCCAATTAAAATAAATAATCAATTTGATCAAAATGAAAATCAAAATGAGAAAAGTCAAAAATATATAGAATTATATATTTTTAATTGTGAATGGACAAATAAAGAAGAATGTTATTATATTCAAATACATGAAATTCCTTTTGTTTCAAATGGTGGTTTAGTTACTTTAGAAAATTTAAATAAAATAGAAAAAGAAATGACATCTTTTGTTTGGAATTTAAATGAAATTTGTTCATTTGCTCCTTTAAAACCAGATAATAATAAAAAAAAAATTAATAAAAATCTTAATTTTATTAAAAATAGTATTGAAAAATCACCAATAAAAAGTCCTGAGAATTGGAGTAAAAGATATTATAATGCTAGAAGTATAAAAACTCCTGTTAATAATTCTGTTTTTCTTAAAAATTTAAATTTTAATATTTCTCCTTCTCCAAATAAATCTCCTAATTTTATTGGTTTACTTGAAGAATTAAAATTGAAAAATTTAATAAAGGAAAAAACAAAATTCGATTATACTTTTCTTTTTTATAATAGATTTGGAGGTAATTATATTTATGATTTAATACTTACAAATTATGTTTTTACATCATTTATTGAAAGTAGAGAAATAAAAGATATTAGGAGATTTAATTTTGATAATTTTTTAAATTATATGGTTAATTATTTAACTCCTATAGCTAAAATTAATAACTATACTATTGTAGTTAAAAATTCTTTAAAAGAAGAAGTTGAAGCAAATTATATTTATATTAGAGTAATTATTTTTAATTGTATTATGTTTATTTTAAATAATTCAAAAGATCAAAAAAATAAAGTTTTAGAAATTACAACAAAACATGCTAAATTTCAAAAATCAAATGACAATTATTTTAGATTAATATTTCAAATTAATCAAGTTCAATGTTATTACTCATATAAACATTTAAGTAATTTTTTTACTCAATTCGATGAATCAAAATTTAAAAATATTGATCCTCAACAAATTAATGAAACAATTGATTTAGGATTATTTGTAGTATTTTTAATATGTAATATAGTATTTAATCTTAATGTAAGTAATGTAAAAAGTTTTGAAATAAAAACAAATCCATATCAAATTTTAACATCAATTTATATTCCATCAAGTGCAAATAATCCAAATATTCCATATAAAAAATTTCCTATTTTAGATATGAATAGTGATATTGCAAGAAAAGCAAATGAAAAAATTGCTGCTATACAATTTCAAAATTATCAAGATAAAATAAAATTTAATTTAGATGATTCTGAAGATAATAAATATGATAATAGGACTGAAGAAGAATTAGATAATGATGATGAGGATTATACTGTTAAAAAAGATAGGAAATTTTTATTTGAATCAAATATTTTAAATCTCTTTGAAACTGATAATAAATATGATAATTTTATTCCTTTTGATCAAGGTAATAAATTGACAAAAAATAAAAATAATGAGATTATTTTTATAAATGAAAATTATAAAAAGGATATTTCAGAAAGTTTTATTAGAATTAAGTTTGAAAGACCATAAAATTATCTAATAAATTATCTTCATTTTAAAGTCCTTTATTATATAATTTATATCATTTTTTATAAGTATAAAAATTAAATATGAAAATTTAATTAAAAAAACAAAGAATTTTTTTTTAAATATTAATTGAATATAATTCAAAAATCATGATATTAATATTTTTTTATAAATACTTTAATCTATTTTAAAGTCTTGGTTTCAAATTATATTATTTTTAGAATAATTTATTA
>JAJJLH010002778.1:0-13731 GCA_023806865.1 Isotricha sp. YL-2021a | reverse complement strand
TCGTATAATTATTTTAGTCCTCTTTTTTACAGAAAGGTTGCTATGACTATCAATTGGAAACAAGGTCTGTTTGCTGCGGCATTATTGCTGTCAGCCTCGTTACTGTTTGTTGGATGCGGCAAATGTAAAACCGACAAAGCCGTTGCGGACAAATCAACAGGAGAAATCGTCGGCGAAGAAATCGACGTAATCGAAGTCGTCCCGGCTCAAACGCCGAACGCGAATTCGAACGCCGCCGGAGAACAACAGAACAACGCCCCGGCAGCGCCGGCTCAACAGAGCGCCGAAACTCCCGCCATGACGCCGCCTGCAACAACTCCGGCTCCGGCGGCAGACGCCCCGACAACTCCGGAACCTTCAGCAGCGCCCGACGCGGCTCCCAGTTCAACAACAAGCGATGTAACTGTTTCAACGTCGTGCAGCGAAACAACGTTGGAATCAGACGTCACAGCCGAGCAGGAATCGGAAACCGTTATTGAATCCGAATCCGCCTTTTGCTGCGGCCGCTGCCATGCAGAATCCGCATGCTGTCCGGCATGCACTCCTGCCGTGGAAGCCTGCCAGCCGGCATGTGACGCAACTCCAGCCTGCGCGCCAGATCCGGTTTGCGCGCCAGATCCGATCTGTTCGCCCGCTCCGGCATGCGCTCCCGTATGCCAGCCGTGCTGCACGCCATGCAGATCCCATCATTTAAGATGCTGCCGTCTGTCGCGCTGCACTTGCTGCAGAACAAGAATGCATTGCATTAAAG
Organism: Isotricha sp. YL-2021a; assembly: GCA_023806865.1. Lineage (NCBI taxonomy): Eukaryota > Ciliophora > Litostomatea > Vestibuliferida > Isotrichidae > Isotricha > Isotricha sp. YL-2021a. The sequence continues at coordinate 12,980 of JAJJLH010002778.1, read as the reverse complement.
ATTGTTCGCCTTGCAGAGCGGTTTGCGCGTCCGCATGCGTCTCAACATGCATGTCTGCTTGCGCCCCTGCCTGTCAGAGCGTTGGATGTTCAAATGGAGATTGTACGAGTTCGTGGTCAAATGAACAAAACATTCCAGCGGATTCAACTCCGAATACAACGACGCCTGAAACTCGTCCTGATAAAACGACCGGTTTGCCGGATCCGATTATAAACGAAAGCGTCCAAAGAGCAAAACCGTCATCCCCGGTTGGATCTGCGCCGAAAGCTCCTGAAACGCCTTCTATTGTTTTGCCAGAAGCAAAATGATTTCAGATGTAATCAACATAAAAAAACAGGACGAGTCTGACTCGTCCTGTAATATCTTGATGTAACGCTGACTACTAATTAGTGGGCAGCAACAGCGCTCAAATTCTGCATGATAATCGTCTGATTATTGCTGGAAAGACGATCAAACGGAATTCGCATCATCGTTCCGTCAGCTTTTTCCAAACGAACAATGCCGGAGGAAGTTTTTTCAACAAAGCGGGCTTCAATGGAATACTTTCCAGTGCTGTCAGTCCAAGTCTGGATGGAGCCAAACAGATCGTCAATGTCGTCTTCGGCAGAGGGTTTCTCAGCTTTTTCTTTGGCGGGAGCGGCGTCTTCGTCAGCGGCGTCAGCAGCGTCATCGTCGGCAGCCGGAGCAGCGTCGTCGTCAGCGGCGTCAGCAGCGTCATCGTCGGCAGCCGGTGCAGCGTCGTCGTCAGCATCGCCAAACAGATCGTCAGCGTCATCGTCGGCAGCCGGAGCAGCGTCGTCGTCAGCGTCAGCGGCAGGGGCGTCATCGTCGGCAGCCGGAGCAGCGTCGTCGTCAGCGTCAGCGGCAGGGGCGTCGTCGTCTGCAGCCGGAGCAGCGTCGTCAGCATCGTCGAACAGATCGGCAGCGTCGTCATCGTCAGCAGCCGGGGCGTCGTCTTCAGCCGGAGCGGCATCGTCAACAGCCGGGGTTTCTTCAGCCGGAGTTTCTTCAATAGCCGGGGTTTCTTCTTCAGCCGGAGCTTCTTCAACAGCCGGAGTTTCTTCTTCAGCCGGAGCGGCGTCGTCAATAGCCGGGGCTTCTTCTTCAGCCGGAACGTCAGCAGGAAGTTCTACGTCTTCAGCGTCTTCAGCGTCAGCGGCAGCTTCAGCCGGTTGTTCAGCTGGAGTAGCGGTTTCAGCCGGTTCTTCAGGGGTTTCTTCAACCGCAGGAGTTTCTTCAACGGCAGGAGTTTCTTCAACGGCAGGGGTTTCCTCAACCGCAGGAGTTTCTTCATCAACAGGGGTTTCCTCAACCGCAGGAGTTTCTTCATCAACAGGGGTTTCCTCAACCGCAGGAGTTTCCTCAGCAGCAGGGGTTTCTTCTGCTGCAGGGGCAGCGTCTGCGGGATTAGCGTTGCCGTCAACAATATCCGCAGCTTCTTCAGCGGTATTGGTTGCAGCGTCAACGGCGCTAGCAGCGTCATCAATGTCTGGCAAATTGCCTTTTACGTTGCTATCAGCTGGTGCAACATCTTGTTCAGCGGCAGCCGCGGCTGGAGCGGCATTGCAAGCAGAACTGCAGGCGGGAACACATGTGGCGGGAGCGCAGGGAGCGCAAGCGGTTTCGCAGCGATGACAACGATAATTCCATGAAGCAAACGACGTGCTTGTCGTAAACATAAAGATGGAAAACAGCGCTGCATAAACGCCAATAACACGAATCGTTTTCATTACAAACTTCCTCCAAAATAATATTGGTAAAATAATTCCTATTTCAAAAGCGGACCCAATTTCTCCCGCTTTGCTCTATCAATAAGATTAATCATTTTTGCGTATTTTGCAACGGGCTAAAAAACTTTTTTTCAAAAAAACTAAAAAATTTTTTGAAGATTCTTGTTTTTTATCAGGCTGACATGGCAAATAACGTCATTTTTGCCCATATTAGCCAATATTTCCAGTTTAATATATGTCCTGTGCAACTATACGTTTAAATAAATTAGGTTTTATAGCGAAGAGAAAAAACGAATTACTTTGCTTATTTGTCTTAGTCTTCGCTTTTTAATTACTTTTGCCTTTTAACCTTATTTATCTATGCTGTTATTCTACCACATTTTTAACAAATAGTTAAAAATTTCGTAAAAAATAATTAAAAAAGACGCTTTTTTTTTCAAAGATAATAATTGTATCGATTCTACGGATAAATTAGCGGCCTTTTCGTGACAACAAATACTTTGTCAGAGCTTTATCGAATGGCATGTCCGTTGACAAGGGAACATAGTCTATTCTCGCTTGAGAACATTGCTGAATATAGAAATCCCGAAATTCATCCAACTGTTTCAGATATTGTTGGCGGACGCCGTCGGCGTTGAGACGAATTATCTCTCCTGTTTCCGGATCCGTCATTTCGACATCGCCGACAAAAGGAAAATTCACTTCCGCCTGATCCATTATATGGAAAAGAATTATATCATGTCCCGCATGGCGCAAGCGATACAAAGATTGAATCAATTGCTCTTTATCTGTAAGCAAATCCGTAAAAATAATCAACAGACTCTTATGACGCAGCATCGCAGCAGTTTGAATCAGCGATTGCGCCAAATCCGTTTCTCCAGTTGGAGTCAGACGAGTCAGCAGAGACAGAATCTGCGCCAGCTGACTGCGACGGGAATGCGGTTTAAGACATTGCTTGAGCTTTTCGTCAAACGTAATCAATCCAACAGGGTCTTGCTGAGAAATCATCAAGTAGCCTAACGCGGCAGCCAGAGAAATACAGTAATCAAACTTTGTGATAGTATTTCCGCTGGAATAGCCCATTGATTTGCTGGTATCGACGATAAGCCAGCCGGTAATATTGGTTTGCGCCTCAAATTTTTTGATATAATATTTGTCTGTCTTGGCATACGCCAGCCAATCAATATCGTCTGGATCGTCGCCGGGGGCATAGCGTCTATGTTCGCTAAATTCAACCGAGAATCCCTGAAAAGGACTGGCATGCAAACCCTGTAAAAAGCCTTTGACAATGAATTTTGCCCGAAGGTCCAAACGTTTAATTGTCTGAATAACGTCAGGTTTGAGGTATTGTTCTGAATTCATTGTTTCTATTTTATCCTACTATACGTTTTTTGACAATAGGAGTTTTATCAAGACATCGTAATTCGAATGCTATACACCCCAGCGAAGAAATATTAACAATGATCAACTTTGACAATATATTTATAGATTGCTCTTGTACCAATCGTTGCATTATGATAAAATAGCGCGGACTGACACAGACGCAATCTTTTACAGAAGCGGTTACACAAGCAGTAACAACGCTGATTAATATTATGGAATCAAATACTCAAGATTTCTCTAACGAACGACTTTTAGAAGCAGGGCGACGAATCCTGGAAGACGAATCTGCTGCGCTGACTGAAATGGCGCAGCGGCTGGACGACAGTTTTTGTCGGGCGATTTCCCTTATAGATCAATGCGTTGGCAACGTACTGGTTTGCGGCATGGGAAAAGCAGGACTTGTCGGTCAAAAGGTCATGGCAACGATGGGATCGCTGGGAATAAGAAGTCATTTTCTCCATCCTGCTGAAGCCGTTCATGGAGATTTAGGCCGCGTCCGTTCAGACGACTGTATGATCATGTTCTCACAAAGCGGAGAAACAGAAGAGATAACCCGTCTTTTACCCGCTTTGAAAGAAATGGGCGTTCCGATTATCGCCGTTACCGGCGCTGCCGACAGTACATTAGCTCGCAGCGCTACGGTGGTGCTTGATCTTCACTCTCCTCAAGAGGCTTGCCCGATGGGCTTGGCGCCCAGTACAAGCACAACGATGATGTTGGCTTTGGGAGACGCTTTGGCTCTGACGTTAAGCGCCAAGCGGCATTTCTCTCCCGTTGATTTTGCGAAGAATCATCCCGCAGGGTCGTTAGGCAAGGCGTTAAGTAAAGTTGATTCCATCTTGCGTCCCCTGGACCGATGTCGGTTGGCAAACGATTCTTTGAGCATTCGTCAGGTATTTGTCAATACGATGCTGCCAGGCCGTCGAACGGGCGCAATTATGCTCGTCAATGACGATGGCGCGCTGACTGGCGTTTTTACAGACTCGGATTTAGCTCGACTGTTTGAACAGGGAGCCGTTCCTTTAGACGAACCAATCTCTTTATACATGACCAAACGACCCTGGGCGGTGCGATCAGGATCAATGGCAATGGACGCCGTTGAGCTGATGTCTGAACGTAAAATCAGCGAACTGCCCGTTATTGATCATTTGGGAAAACCCGTCGGATTGGTTGATATCACAGACGTTCCCGGTTTCTTCTCCAGGATGTACTGTGACAAATCCAAAAATGCGTTGAACGTTCTAACGTCAGACGACTCGTCTAACTCGTTGATTAAACTGTATGCGCCGCAAGAAAAAGAATCGGCATAAATTATATCCGATTCTTTTTTAGAAATAGCCCTATACCCCTGAATGCGTATGAACAAAGCCATCCGGATTCTGTCGACAATTCTTGTATTGTCTATTATAACGTCGTTTTACTGTATTATTGCGGCGCCGTTACTGGAACCTGCCTCAAAATATCAAAAGGTGGAACTGAAGCGAGACAATTCAAGCATGTCTGTTCAGCAGATCATGACTTTGTTCAATCCCAACGACTGGGAAGTTACAAGCGCGCGCCATCTGGAAATTAACAATTTCCATATCTTTGCCGGAGAAAACACGAAACTGTCAGGCAGTTCTATCAATATTGATAAATGCACCATTGTAATTGTCAATTCCGTTAAACCGCTTAAAGCGATTACTATCAAATGCCTCGGCAATATTTCACTCGAGTTTTCTCAACCGATTTCATTTCAGGAACGTCAATCTGAAAACCGTTTATTAAGCGGTACGCTCAATGGGAAGATACACGTATTCAGCAAGGGAGAAGAAGAAAATCTCAGCTTTGAAACAGAAGATTTTAACATTTCCAAAGACCGCGTTTGGACAAGAGCCAACGTCTTTTTTAAATATGGACACACTCAGGGCGTCGGTTCTGGAATGCAGATTCAGCTTATCAATCACGGGCTGTTTGGTTCGCCGGAAAACAGCTTTGGCTCCGGCCCCATCTCTCAAAAAATTGAAAATATTACGCTGCAAAAGCTTCAACGATTAACAATTGTTCCTCCGGCTCCAAAACATGGGGATCGTCAGGACAACAACTCCGGCTTTTTCAGCGCTCCGATTGAACTCCGCTGCGACGGCCCATTCATTTTCAACGCTTTGAACAAATACGCCTCGTTTGAACAAAACGTTTCTTTGATTCAGACGGCTTCAAACAAAGCGCCCAATTCCATTCGGTGCCAATATCTGATTTTATACTTTGGATCCGCTGATTCTGATAAAAAGGTCAGCGAAGGCGCTCAAAAAGCAGAATCCGAATCGTCGTTCAACGATTGGAATTTACAACTTGAAAGGCTTGAAGCCAGCGGCTCGCCAGTTGTCATTGAAGCGCCGGAATATCAGACAAAAATACATACCAGCAGACTTATTGCCAATCTCAATCCGCTAAGTTTTGAACTTGACTCCACAACTACAAACCAACAATGTGAAATTCATTATAAAAACCATCTCATTTCAACTCAAAACCTGATTTATAAAGTTGGGGACAACGGAACGCTGGGAACGCTGGAATGCAATTGTTCCGGCTGGACAAGCTCTCAAATGAACGAGACCGGAAAGCAGATTCGAGTTCGATGGAAGAACGGTCTTCATCTTGAACCGGACCGCAACGATCCGACAGAAAGCATTGTATCAATTCAAGGTTCCGCTCGATTGGAAATTGAAAACAACAACAAAACGGAAGCGGGAATTACCGCAGACGGATTTTTCTTCTGGTTGACTCAAAAAACAAAGCCGGCAGCAGCCAACGGAGTTGGCGAACTAACTTTGTCTCGCATGCAGGCAAACAATAACGTCATCATGAAATCGAATCCGATTACGGCAAACGTTAAAACCATACAACTCTGGTTTGAAGATTTAGGGAATGCGGAAGCCGGCGAGGCGCAAACAGCAAATGCAGAATACAAGCAGAATATGCAATCGTCTTCAAACAGCGCCGAATTCCAGATTCCAAATTCCGAATCCGGTTATTCCTATAGCGTTTCCGGAAATCTGCTTCAAGGTAAAATTCTGCTGGGGCAAAATCAGTTTCAAATCAGCGAACTGACTCTCAAAGACGAGATTCGAATTGTTCAAAACAATCCCTTAGCCAGCAATGATCAAGAGGCTGGACGGCTGGAGATGAGCGGTTCTCTGATTCAGGTTTTCAATCTGACTCTTCCATCCGCAACGGTTTCATTAATCGGACAACCCGCAAGAATTCGATATAATAACATGTCTCTTTCAGGGGCGGCGATAAACGTTAACAGAGGAATTAACCGGGTTTGGATTGACTCTGGCGGAGAAGCTCTGTTTTTAGGCGGCGCGCAAGGGGTCCCTGGAGGCAGCGATTCGCCTTCGGCAAATTCAACGGCGGTTCCCTACTCTTTCGCAATGGGAGAACCGGCGAAAATCAAGTGGTCAAAATCCATGGTTTTTCAGGACGATACGCTCACCTTCAACGGAGACGTTTCTCTGCAGCGAAAAGACCAGTTCGCCCAATGCGATGAATTATCCATCGTATTAAACAAAAAGGCAGACCTCCAAAACCTCAATTCGGCTGACCTGCAAAAGTCGCTGGACGTGAACTATATTGTTCTCAATAATTCCGTTAAACTGGAAAACATTACCGCAGAAAACGGCGTTACAAACGCTATGGACTGCTTAACTACCTCGAAGGCGACAATTGACATGAAAAAACAAACGTTTGTCGCAGAAGGTCCCGGGCGCGCCATGACCCAGCGCCGAATTAAAGGAAACGACGTCGAAGCGGCAGAAGAAGGCAATGGGCAAGAGGCTGCAGACAGCAATGCGCAAGCGTCTCAACAACCGCTCTCGCAACTTGCGCCGCGCTCTTCGCAGCTGGTTAATTTGAGCGTAGATTTCCAAAAACGGCTCGAAGGTTCGTTCGCTCCGCACTCGTTATCAACTTTTACATTTTCCGGACGCGTTGAAGCGGTGTACTCTCCGATTGACGAAATTGGAAAACCGATTAAAACCTTTAACCTCTCGGAACTGCCGCCGGAAGCGTTTACTCTGAAATGCAATCAGATGGAAATTCAGGCGGAATTGGGCAATGCGGAATTGGGCAATCAACAAGAAGTAGCTGGCGGCAGCGATTCGCCTTCAGCGAATTCGGCAAATACTCGCTCGTCGCGTCTCGCGCCTCGCGCCTCCAGCTTTATCGCGTCCGGGGGCGTAACCGTAGAAGGGCGCGTTTATAACGCTAACGCCGATAAAATCACATTCGAGGCGAAAAACGGCATAATGACCCTGGAAGGCGACGGACAAATTCCCGCCCAGTTCTTTTATCAAAAAGTCTTGGGCGGACGATACAGCCAGGCGTCAAGCGCGGTCATCCATTACAACACCCAAACTGGAGCCGTGAAAGGCGAAGGCATTCAGGAATTCTCCCTCTTTCTAACGCCTAAAACCGGGAAAGAATAATATTGTTCAGGCTCTAAATATATCATTTTTAAAAATCTTATATCTTCAAGATTTTTAAAATAATTTAAAATATCTAAAAACTTTATTATAATTAATTTTCCTTTATTATGATTTTTTTTATCAATTCCTTTATCACAAAAGCAAATAAAAAATTTAAAAGATTTTTTTTTTAAATTTAATTTTTCTTTAATTTTTAAATCAACTGAAATAGAAGATAAATTATTTTCCATAACTCCATTTTCATAAGTAAAAACATTATATTTAGAATAATTTCTACAACAATAATTTGAATTATTAAAATGATTATTTAAATCCATAATTCCAGGTAACAAAATTTTTTGAGACTGAGAATTATTACTAAATAAATCAATAACTTCTTTCTTAACAATATTCTTATTATAACAAATTTTATTTTTTTTATCTTTATTATTATTTTCAACATTAAAATAATCATAATATAATTGTTTAATAACAGAATTCCCATTTATCATAATAAAAATTCGAATAATAAAATATTCAACTTGTAATATACTTACAATTTGTGCAATAATATCTTGAATTTTTTTATATTGTCTACTAAATATTATTTTAGTATTATCAAGATAAATTTTTAAATTAAAAATTGCTTCTTTCCCTTCATTTTTACCAAATTGAGGTCTTGTAATTTGACTATTTTCCATATTTGAAAAAGAATAAAAATTAGTTTTATTTTTTTTATTAAAAAAAAAATTTTCATCTCTTTTTAAAGTTTTTAAAGAAAAAATTGATATATATTGAATTGCGTATGAATCACTTAAATATGCATCATATGTTCCTATTTTTTTTTTCATTGGATTATGAAAATTATTTGGTTCAAATGAAGTTGTTTGAAAAAAAATTTTTACTGTTAAAGGAAATAAATTTTTATATTTTGAATAATAATCATAATAAATTTGAGTTTTATATCCAAATAATAAAGAAAAACCATTAAAATTAAAATCATTAAATGGAGAACCTTTAAATAAAGTATTATTAAAATTGAGACATAATCCTTTTTTTATTAAATAATTTTGAAGTTCATTTGATGAGATATCAAATTTATTAAAATGTTCTTTATTACATTTTTCAAAATATATAGTTTCATTATAATTTATAACATTACCATTATATGAATTAGAAATATGATAATTATTTTCATAATATATTATTTCATCAGAAATATTTAATTGTGTTCCATTTGACATAAAAAAAACAAAACCAAATAAAAAATTTGAATTGTTAAAATTTGTTTTATTTGATAATAAATTATTAGAATAATATGATATTATAGGATTTTTATGGAAAATTAAATCAATAGATAATAATATACTTAATATAATAAAAGATATCACAATAAATAATGATAATATTTCTCCACAAATTGTATTTATTTTTAAATTCCTTTTATATAAGAATGTTGGTGAATTTGCAAAAATATCAAAATATTTTATAATATTTAATCTAGTATTTCCCATTTTTATTAGATAATATTTTAATTTAAAAATTACAAATAAAATTATATAAATTAACAAAAAAAATTGAATTATATAGTAAAAAAAAATAATTTAATTAAAAAGAGTATAATTCTATTTTCTTTATTATAAAAAAATATAGTATTATATAAATTAGTTTATATTCTTTAAAAAGAAAAACTAAAATTAAAAAGATTATATAAAAATAAATAATAATTATATAAACATAACGTTTGAAAAAATAAAATAAAAAAAAAATGACAGAAGAAACGAAACCAAAATTTTATAAAAAAATCTCTCAAAACATAGATTTAAATGTATTAAACAACAACACAAATCAAATCCTAAATGGTGAAGAAATAAAAAAAGAAGAAGAAGAAAATAAAAACAAATTAGAATTCGATGAAGAAGAAGAAGGTACAGAAGATTTAATAGAAGATATGTTAGATTTACCAGGAACAATAGAAAAAGCAAAAATTCATGGAAATGCAAAAAAAGTTTTAAAAAACCCAAAAAGATTCCCATCAAATAAATTAGTAGTTTTCTGTAATGATTGTTTCCTTCCACAAGAAACTGAAGGTGTAGTAGAAAAATATTCTTTTTCAGTTGATCCTAAAAATTTATCAACTTGTGGTGTTGGTTTATATTTATTTTTCATATTTCAAAAATATTTAATAGTAAATTTAATTTGTTTATTTATTACTTGTTCACTTCCTTATATTATAATTTGTAATAATTATGCTAATCACTTATTTAAATATTGTACTGAATTTTATGTTAAAGATACTACTCCTATTAATTTTGAAACTAATAATGAATATTGTGTTAATTTTATTAACTCTGATGAATATGATTATACTGCTTTTGATTGGATGAATAAATGGAGTGGAGAAACTATGTTATTTTATATTAAAATTTTAAAAGATTTTGCTACTCAAAATCAAATTGATAAAGTTGTTTTTGATTTTAATTTTATTTCTTTTATTTCTTTGATTGTTTTATTTATTATTAATTTAATCTATGTTTTTTATACTACTGCTTTGAAAAATGAAATTGATTTTAATGAACAAAGTCCTAGTGATTATACTTTAATTGTAAGTGATATACCTAAGGAAGAATGTGATGAGTATCATTTAAAAAATTATTATTTAGATCAAGAATTAATTGATATTAAAGAAATAAATCTTACTTATAATTTAACAGAAATTTTAGAATTAAAAACTAAAGTAAGGGAAATGAAAAAAAAATTAAAAGAAATAGGAAATAATGAATTTTATGAAGATGGTTTTTTATGTTGTAAAAAGAAAAAAAAAACAATAGATTTACAAAAAGAAAAAAAAGAAATACACATGAAATTAAAAGGATTAGAAATTGATTATTCAAAAGATGTATTTAATGGAGTTGCATTTATAGTATTTGATAAAGAAGAAGAGGCATTAAATTATTCTAGTTTATATCCAGATACATTTTTAATGAAATTCCTAATAAATATACATAGACGATTTTTATTATGTTGTTGTAGTTGTTGTCTAGATGAAAATAGGAAAAAAAGTTTAAAAGTTAAAACACAATTAACAGTAGGAATGGCACCTGAACCTGAAGATGTTATATTTGAGCATTTAGAATATAATTTTAAATATCGTTTTATAAGAACTTTAGTTTTATTTATTATATCAATTTTATTATGTGGTATATCATTTGCTATTGTTATAGTATTAAATGAAGTTCAATATAGAAGTGAAAAAAATTTAGAAAATAATATAATTTTAAAATATGGTTTATCAACTGCAATAACAGCAGTAACATCATTAATAAATTTCCTAATGAAAACTTTATTTACAAAATTTGGTGATTATGAAAAACCATGGACATACACATATAAATATTTATCAATGAGTATGAAATTAACAATATTTTCTTTTGTAAATAGTGCAATAGTACCATTTGTATCAAATGGAATAGAATATGGTTGGGATACACATGAAAATTTAGTAAATAATATGTTTATGACTTTCGTCTGTGGTGCTATTGTTGCTCCTTTAATGTCAATAACATGTTATGATTTAATTTTAAATAAAATTTTCAGATGGTTTTTTGTTACTAGAAAATATAAAGATGAGAAAGAAGAATTACCTTTAACTCAAAGAGAACTTAATTCATATTATGAAAATCCTGATATGGGTGTTAGTAGTCAATATAGTAATTTATCTAAACAAGTTTTAATGACTTTTTTCTATATGCCAATTTTCCCTTTGGGACCTGCTATTACTTTAATTGGTGTTATTTTAAATTATGTAATTGAGAAATTTAAATGTGTTTATATTTATAAAAGACCTGAGAAATTAAATGAAAAAATTGCTTTTTTTTATATTGATTATTTCGTTATGGCTTTTTTTGCTTGGGCAGTTGGAAATTATATTTTTTTAAGTAAACAACATTCATCTCATTTTTTCGAATTATTTAATCTTATTTTTTATGGAGTTTTATTAATAGTTCCTTATAATTCTTTTTTGAGAAATTGGGACATTTCAAATGCTTATTCTTATTCTAATGAAATTTCTTATGATAATGCTTATTTAACTTTTGCTTTTGATTATGAAAGATTAAATCCTAAAACTCAAAAAAGAGGAGCTTATAATTATATTGATAAATTAGTTAAATTTGGTTATTTAACTGAAGAAATGGGTAAAATTGCAAAAGATAAAATTGCTCTTATTAATTTGAAAATGTTGTTTTATTTTACTAGTCAAACTAATAATTTTCAAAGAGAAAATATTGTAAATAAAGATGAAAAAAGTAAAAAAAATGAAAATGAAAATAAAGAAAATGAAAATAATATTAATGCAACTGAAGGAAATGTTACAGTTGAAAAAGATGAGGAAAATGATAATAAAGATATTGAAGAAATTAAATTTGAACAAGCAAATAATTTTTTAAATAATTTAGGAATTATTGCAAATACTAATAATAAAAATGATAAAAAAAGTATATTAAATAATAATATGCTATTTAATAAAAGTAATATTAAGAATATTAATCCTATTTTTGGTGCTGTTTATCGTCAAATGGCACAGGAAAAATATGATAAAATCTTTAAATTAAGACACCAAAATAATAATAATCAAATTGGTATAAATAGAGTTCAAAGTGAATATATTGATGGAGAAAATAAAGATTTGGATGATTCGAGTAGTATATAAATATAATATTGTTATATGATATAATCCAATTTTATTTATTTTAATATATTAAATTTATGGGGAAAGATATATATGATATATTAAATTTTAAATAATTTTTTTTTAGTTTTTATAAAATTAATATTTATATATTTTTGAGTCATATATTTATTTTTGCTAGGGTATTTTTGGGTTTTTTATATGATTTTTTATTCTTGAGTTTGAATATATATTTTCAATTAATTTTTAAATATATTTTATTTATTTATTGATTATTAATTATTAATTTAAGAAAATAATTAAATTTAATAGTGAGAAATAAATAATAAATTAATTTATGTGGTGGTTTTTTTTTAATATTATATTAAATTATTATTATTAAATAATGATTAATATATTTATTTTATTGTTTATAAAATAATTAATTATAAAATTAAAAACTATTGATTATTATAATATTATTTAAAAACTCATAATTTTTTTGTTCGATATTTAAGGATTGCCAAAAATTTTATAATTTTTTGTTATTATCTTTATTTTTATTTTGAGGAATTTTTATTCCTAATTTTTTTGGGTTAGTAAAAAAATCTTGGAAATATTCTTTTAAAAATTTTGATATATGATGACCATTTATACCATGACCATCAAATATTGCAAAAACTGAATAATTTGATAAATTAAATATTTTATTTTTTGATAAAAAATTATCTTGATTTGTTTTAGTTTGTC
>JAJJLH010002777.1:0-13742 GCA_023806865.1 Isotricha sp. YL-2021a | reverse complement strand
ATATTGTTCTTAATTTATAATAATAATAATTTTTGGTATTATAAAATATTAATATAAATTAATGCTATTATTAAATAATTTAATTTCAAATAATAAAAATTTAATTTACATTATATAAAATAATTAAATTAAAATTAAAGAATGATTAAAAATATAAATGAAGAAATTACAATAAAAATTGAAGATGAAAATTACAATATTCAAAAAAATTGTCCTGTTTATGAAATATTATTAAATAAATTAAGAACAATATTTAAAAAAAAAAATTATTTTACATTTCCAAATAATATAAATAAATTAGATTTCGATATTTATACAAATGTTTTAAGTGAAGGAGTAGAAATAATAAAAAATATAAAAGATATTTTTTCTGCTATAAAATTAACAATTTTATTAAAAGATAAAGAAACATTTAATGAATTAATCACAAGTGGAATAATAAAATTTTTAGATGAAAATAAAAAAAATTCTTCAATTGAAATTGAATGTTTTATTTTAAAAAATATTGATGATGATTATAATTATGAATATGATACTTCAATTTTTGATATTGTTTCTAAATTATGTATAAATAATATTGTGTTGAAATTATCAAATAATTCAAATTTAACAAATTTAAATTTAAATTTTTTAATGAATTTACCAATGTATAAACATAGATTAAGTATTATAGAAATAATAAAAAAAAATTTTTATTCTATTGATTTTGAAAAAAAAAATTTTGATTTAAATTTATTTTTAAAAAATATTTTTCATGTTTATGATACAAATGATAATTTATTCTTAGTTTTAAATAAAGAAAAAGATTATTCAATTAATGAATTTAAATATAAAATTTCAAATGGTGATATTTTACCTTCAATTTCTTTTTATTTTCAAAAAGAAAATTCTGTTAATTTTTGTAAAATTGATGATTTAAATATTGAAATTACACAAAATCAAAAAAGTCTTTCAGAAAAAAATTTTGGAATTAAAATTTTAAATCCTCAAATTTTTAATAAAAAACCTTGTTGTATTTTATGTAAAACTAATATAACAAATAAAGTTTATTTTAATTGTTTTTTTCCTAATCAATCTCATCAAATATATATTAATATTGATTCTTCTTTTTTATTAATTACACAAAAAAAAAATCAACAATTTAAAATTTATTTTGAAGTTAATTATACTTATTCAATATTTTTACATTATATTTGTACAAATTTTAATATATTTTATGAAAAAAATTTTGATTTTCTTCCTAAAAATATTTTCCTAATGATAATAAAAAATAATAAATTTCCAAAAGAAAGTTTATTATCTTTATTTAAATGGTGTATTAATCAAAATTCTTTAATTTCAGAAGAAGAAATATTAAAAGTAATAGAAAGTATTAAATTAGATAATTTATCAATTGATTCTTTGTTTGAAATATTATTAAATTATGGTTTTTATATTTCAAAATATAAAAAATTATGTGAAATATTAAAAAAATTTTTACATCAAAAATTTTATCTTACATATAATAAAACAATACATAATTTTAAATATGAATTTTTATTAAATATTGAAATAGGTAAAAATGAAAGTGAAAATATTTTTGAAAAACTTATTCAAATTTCAATACAAAATAATTCAAAAATAGAAAAAAATATAATTAAAAAGAATCATCATTCTTCATTATCATTTAATGATACTTCATTTTCAAATTCATATCAAAATAATTTTTTAACATCCAATCAAAATTTAACTTCAATTCATAATAATAATATTAGTACAAATAATACTTCAGTTTTAGTAAATTCAAGAAATAATAATAATCAATTAAAAAAAATATTTAATAGTCAAATTTATACAAATGATTTTAAAGGTTATATTTCAAATACAACTGAACAAAAAAAAATAATTTATTCTTATAATAATAGTAATAATAATTCTAAATCAAAAAATAAAAATAATTCTGCTAATAAAATTTTAGAAAAAGGTAAAATTGAAGGAAAAAATAGACCTAAAAGTGAAAGTAGTTTAAAATCACAGCTTGAAAAAATTAAAGAAAAATTATATCTTGATAAAATGAATAAAAGATTAACAAGTTATAAAAAGAGAAATAATATTAAATTTATTAAAAAATAATTATTTTTTTCTGTTTTGATTTTAATTTTTTCATGTAGTATATTATTATATTAATTTATTTATAAATGTAATATTATATTTTATAATTTTTCACATATGACTTTATATTTTTTCATATTTTTTTTTTTATTTTTTTTAAAAATTATTTTTTATTTTTTTAAATTATTTTTTTATTAAATATTTAAAAAACTTTATTCGTTTTTTTTTAAATAAAAAAAAAATGAAAACAATCAAACTCATTTTAACTACTTTATTCATATTTTTTTCTTCAACTCAAGCAAAAAGAGTTAATAGAAATCAAAATATGATTCAAACAAGTAGTAAGAAAACTAATTGCAGAAAGGGACTTAAATGTAATTGTGAAAATTAAGATTTGTTATTCTTGTTGGTATTCTTTAAATAATATAATATTTTTATTAAAAAAGAATAAGGAAAGAAAATAGATTTCCTTTAATAATATAAAAATATTTTTTTTTTTATTTTTTGAGTCAATTATATTGTTTAAGTTTATTTAATATTTTTTTGACAAAAGTATATAATTAAAAATTATTATTTCAAAATTATAAAAATAATTTAAAAAATTAGATGATAATATTTTATTTTAATAAATTATAAATGAAGGTACAATCTCAAAATTTATTAACTAAAACATCATATCAAATAGATTCACCATTAATTTCTTATTACACAAGTAGTAATGAATATTTAATAAAGAAATATTCAGAGAATTTAAATGATATAAATTTAGAAAAAAGTAATAATTTCATAAGAAAAAATTCATATTTAAATCAAATAAATAATGAAAATAAAGAAGAAAGTAAAAATTATTTAATTCAATCTTTAAATAATAAAAACACTGAAAAAGATTATAAAGGTATAAATAATCAATATTCTAATAATAACCAAAATAATATTAATAATAATAAAAACTTAAATAATTTAAATTTTAATTATATAGATAATGAAAAATCAAAAAATAATTCAATGAATAATATAAATAATCAATCAGATAATTTAAATAAAAATTTTACTCCATTTTTTAGTATAAATAAAAGTAAAGTATTTATCACTGAAATGTATGGGAGAAAAGGTTGGATTTGTATTTTTTGTAATAATTTTAATTATGAAGGGAGAAATAAATGTAATAAATGTAAAAAAAGTTTAAATCAACAAATTATAAATATTAATTATATCAATAATAAAATTGAAAAAAATTTAGAAAATATTAATAATAAAAATCTTAATTTTTTATCTGGGAGAATTGGTGATTGGATTTGTTTTTCATGTAAAAATTTAAATTTTGCTTTTAGAGATATTTGTAATAGATGTAAAATTTCAAGAAAAGAATCAGATATTTTTTTACAACAATATAATATTTTAAATTATATCACTACAATTAATAATTCTGTTAAACAGAAAATTGTAGATGAAAAAAAATAAAATTATAAAATTTATATTAAAACATTTTATTGTAAGAGTGAAGTTTTATTGGTAATATTATATTTATAATTATATAAGTGTAAAATTTATTTTCTTTTTATATATAATTTGATTAAAAATTATTAATATCTTTTTCTTTAAAATAAAATATTTTTATGATAAATCTTTTTTTTTAAAAAAAAGATTTTTTTATAAATAAATACATCACAAAAATTAAATTTAAATAAAAATAAAATATTAACAACATTGTTTTTTTTTTATATTTGTTTTATCATCATTTATAGAGATTTTATCCGAAGATTCATTTTGAATTAAAGAAATAGTTTTATCTAATTTAATTGGAGAATAAAAATTTTCTTGATTAAGAAAAGATTCTCCTACTTTAAAAAATAATTCATCAATACCAAAATTAGTATAAGCAGAAGTTCTCATAAAAATAGCATTAATACTTTTTGCATATTCATTTACAATATTTTCATTAATTTCTTCTTCTTCATATTTATCACATTTATTTCCAGCAATTGCAAAAACTAAAAAATTAAAAAATTAAATAAAAAATATTTTTACTTTGATTATTAATTCCATTATTTTTTATTTCATTATACCAAAAATCTTTTATTTCAATAAAACTTTTTTTATTTGTAATATCATATACAAAAATAATAATTAAAGCATCTCGATAAAAAAATTTATTTAATGAACGAAAATTTTCTTGTCCTGCTGTGTCCCAAATTACAAATTGAATGAATTTGTTATATTTTTTAAAATAAACTTTTTTTTTTAAATAACTTGCATCAATTGTTGGAAAAATATTTTTATCAAAAATTCCTTTTATATATCTTGATATTATTGAAGTTTTTCCTACATTCATTTCTCCTATTAATACTACTTTACAACTTATTTCTTCTGCTGACATATTAATTTTTTTTATTTTTATTTTTTTATAATTTGATTTTTCGATTTAATTAAAAGTAAAATTATAAAAAGGAAAAAATCATTTTTTTTTTTGATTATAATAATATAAAAGAATATTTTTATTTTATAATAATATAAATTAAAATAAATATAAAAGAATCATTTTAATCTTAAAAAATCTAAATAATTAAAAATATAATATTTCTAATATATTAATAAAAAAAAATAAAAAAATTTAAAAGTAAATAATTATTAAATAAAATGTCAAAATCAAGAGTTGAAGAACTAACAGAATTTGCAGAAGATTTTCAACATAAAATAAAATCATTACAAAATTCATTATTTGATTATTCAAATTTAAAAAATTCAAAATCAAAAAATTTAGAACCTTTAACATTAAATTCTTTAATAAATCAACATTCAAAAAAAAAAAATGAAATTTCAATTAATGAAAATAATTCTAATAATTTAAAAAGTAATTTTTTAATTAATAGAAGAAAAAGTAATTTTAGTAATAATAATGATTATTTTCAAAATGTTAAACAAAAATTTAGACAAACTACTCCAGTTACTTTTAGAAATTCAAGAAAAAGTTCAAATGAAAAAAAAGTTATTTATAATAATTATAATAATGGTAATATTTATATTCAAGGAAGAAAAAATTCAATTTTATCAAATATTAATACTAAAACTTTTACTATTAAAAAACTTTTAAGTGAAGAAATGAATAAATTAAAATTAAATTCCCTTAATGATAATTTTTTAATTAATAATAATATTTTACCTTTATCTATTAGTTCAAGAGAAAAAATGATTTCTCCAAGAAATTTAACTAAAAAAGAATTTTCATCAACTGGAAAAAAAAGTCATCATAAGATATTAAATTTAAATAGAAATGATGGTAAATTAATTATGAAACATTCATTATTAACAAATAATACAATATTAAATAAAAAAAATTTATCTAAAGATAATAAAGAAGAAGGAAAGAAAAAAAAAATTTTTTTAAATTCTAAAAATTCTTCTATTTGTAAAACAATATCACATAAAGCATCAATAACAAAAATACAAGATTTATTTAAAAATGAAAATCATAATAAAAATAATTTAGAAAGTATAAATATTAATATAATTAATAATAATACAACAAATAATTTAGAAAATATAACAAATAATATTATTAATAGTAATATTCATAATAATTCAAATTCTCAAAATAAAACTGCATATTGTTTTATAAATAATAATACAATAACAAATAAAAAAAAAATAATAATTGAACCAAAAGTTTTTAGTTCAAATAATAAAAACAATAAAACAAAATCAATTTTTAAACAAGAAATAGAAAAAAAAATAAATAAAGATAACAAAAATGAAATATTAGAAAATAAAATAGAAAAAAATAATTTAACTCAATGTATATCACAAAGAGAAGAAAATAATTTAATAGAAAAATATGAAATAACTGAAAAAGAAAAACAAAAATTAATAAAACAAGGAAAATATTATAAACAACTCTCAATAAATTTATCAAATTACATAAAAGACTATTATAAAATATTTAAAGATTATCCTTTAACAAAATTATCTTTTTACAAATTTGGTCGTTTAATCGGAAAAGGTGCATTTGGAAAAGTAAATTTAGGTCTTCATATATTAAGTGGTAAAATAGTAGCAATAAAATCATTTAATAAAAAGAAATTAAAAGACGAAAAATCAAAACAAAAAATATATAATGAAATAAATTTAATGAAAAATTTAAAACATAATTCAATAGTAAAAATATTAGAAACAATAGAAACTCAAAATTACATATTAATAATAATGGAAAATATAAGCGGAGGTGACTTATTAACATATGTAAAAAAAAGAACAAAATTAAATGAAAAAACATCAAAATTTATATTTAAACAATTAATAACATCAATAAAATACATTCATTCAAAAAATATAATACATCGAGATATAAAATTAGATAATATTTTAATAGATTTAAATAATAATATAAAATTATGTGATTTCGGAGTTGGAAAATATTATAATAATAATAATGATAAATTCTCTGATCAATGTGGAACTCCTGCATATATAGCACCAGAAATTCTTTGTAATAATTTTTATAGTGGTCCTCCTGTTGATATATGGTCTTCTGGTGTTGTTTTATATGCTATGTTAAGTGGAACTGTACCTTTTAAAGGTAATAATATTAAGGAATTACATAAAAAAATTATTAGTGGAAATTTTAAAAAAATTAATGATATTAGTTTTGAAGCTAATAATTTAATTGAAAAATTATTAGAAATTGATCCTAATAAAAGAATTACTATTAATGAAATTTTATGTCATCCTTGGATTTGTAAAGGAGAAAATTTTAATTTTGATGATAAAAAGTTTTTTTCACTTTTTACTAAAGCTGAAATTGTTTTATTAAGTAAAGAAAAATTAGATTATAGAAATTGTAATAAAAGTGAAATTATTGAAAATTTTACTATTAATAATTTATATACTATTAATGATAAAGAAAATAAAGATATTTGTACTAAAAGTAATATTTTAGCTCCTTTTAGTTCGAGTATTGATTCTAAGAATTTAAATGATAAAAGTGCTTTTTTAAATAGTGAAATTGAAATTGAAAATGATAATGTGAAATTTAATGAAAAAGTAAATGTTTTAAATAGACAATATGAATTAAATAATAATGGTGAAATTGATCATGGAATTTTAATTAATCATTCTGAAGAAGAAGATGAAGAAAAAAAAGGAAAAAAAATAAAAGAAGAAATATTAAATATTAATAATTATGATAATAATAATAATGATTTTAATAATATTAATAATAAAAATTATCATATTAAATTTAGTAATCATTTAAAAAATATAAAAAGTGCTCCTGATAATAAAAAATATGTTCAATATTCTAAAGAAGATTCTAAAAGAAATAATTCTTCTTTAACTAATTCAAGTACTTTTGTTGATGAAAATGTTATTAAAATAATGGAAAATTATGGTTATAAAAGAGAATATATTCATAAATGTTTAATTAATAATGAATTTAATTATGCTACTGCTACTTTCTTTTTATTGTCTAATAATGTTTTTGATGCAGAATGAGATTGTATTATTTTTAATTTTGTGAATAAGGGAATTAAGAAAAGTTTTTTTTTAGTTTTTTTATTTTAAAAAGTATTTTTTATATATTTTTTATTGGAATATAAAATATTTGAATTAAAAATACAACAATTAGTAAAAATAAATTTTTTATATGATATTGATTTATTGATAATTGAATATTGTTATAATAAAATAATTATTAGTTTAATTAGAATAAAATAAAGTGTTAAAAAACTAAAAATAAAAAGACTAATAATTCTTAATTCTAAAAATAATAAAAAAAATAAAAACCAAAAAAACAAAATTTTAAAAAAAAAAAGTTTTAAACTAAATAAAATAAAAAAAGAAAAAATTAAAAAAAAAATTTTTTTAAAATCCCAAAAATAAAAAATAATAAAAAAAAAAAAAAAATGCAAGCAACAGGAAGACGAGGTCGTCAAGCAGGAAACAATACAAGTGCAGAGCCAACAGGAGCATCAGGAATAACAATAAATGCAGAAATGCAACAAGATAAACCAATTGATGTAAATATAACAGAAAAAAAAGAAACAATTAATGAACCTCAAATTTCAATAAAACCTCAAAGAAGAAATTTAGATGATAATCCAAATGATACTCAAATTCCTAATGATGGTGTTATTAGTGGAAGTTATGGTGATGATAGAAGAAGAAGAAGAGGAGAAGAAGTTGAAATTGATTTAGATAAATTATGTGCTTGTTGTTGTGAGATTTTTTAAAATGTTTTTTTTTATTTAATTTTTTTTTTTTTTTAATGGAAATTTTTTTTTTGATAAAACTGTTTTTTTTTTTTTTTTTTTAATGTATTTATAAAAAATAAAAAAATATAAATTTTTATTTTTATAATATTTTAATTTATAATATTATCTTTTTTAAATAATATTATTAAATAAAAAAATAAAATCCAATATAAAATAAAATTAAATAATATTCCTTTAAAATACTCAATAAAAAAAATGACCTTCCATAAAATAAAAAACAATAAAAATAAAAAAAAAAACTATTATTTAACAGGTAAAGGATTCAAAGTATTATAAATCATAAAACTAACAATAAAAAAAGTTCCTATAATATCAGTAAAAAAAATTTCTTCTTTCAAGAAAAAAAATCCTAAAATAAAAACATAAACAATTTGTAAATAACTAGTTAAAGCCAATTTACTTAATTGACACAATTTACAAGCAGAATTAAAAAGAACAAGAAAACCATAAAAAAATAAACCATGTATCATACACATAATTAAATAACCAATTTTTAAACAAATATTACCATAAAAAAAAGTAAAAATAGAAGAATAAAAACAAGTAGTTAAACCAACATAAAAACCTTGAGTTGATATTGGAATTTTATTATCAGCTAATTTTTTATTAGCAACAGAAATTAAAGAAGTTGCAATTACATTTATAAAACAAAAAAAAACTCCTATTAAAATATCATTAATATTTGATTTTTCATTTTTTATATTTTTACTATTTTTTTCATTTAAAATTATTATAAAAGAACCAATTAAACAAAATATACAACCATAAAAATATCTTATATGAAATTTTTCATTTAAAATAAAATATGATAATATAAAAATTATTATTGGTGATAATGTTGTTATTATTTGAGCTGTTGATGCTCTTAAATACCATAAACAAATTGTCATTGAAGCAACTCCTAAAAAATTAAAATTTGTTCTTATAAAAAACCAAAATTTAATTTTTATTTCTGAAAGTTTTAAAATTTTATTTTTTGTTATATATGATGTTATTATTGATAATAATAAAATACAAAATGAACGAAGAAATAAAAATTGAATTGAATGAAAGTCATTTGGATAAGTTTTTTGAACTAATTTTGTATAAAAAACACCAAAGGCTACACAGAAATATGCTAAACAAGAAAGAATTATTCCATGGATTTCATTTTTTTTTAATGTTCCTATTGATAGTGATGATGATGTTGATTTTTTTCGAATGTAGGTATTTTTATTTTCTTCTTGTTCTAAGGAAGATAAAAAATTTTGTTTATAATTTTCCATTTTTTTTAATTTTTTTTTTTTTTTTTAGTGAATTTTTAATTAAGGAATTTTTTTTTTTATTTTTAGAAATGTATATTTATAAATTATTATTCTTTTTTTAATTATATAATTTATTGAACTATATTAACAGAATTAATATTTTCAGTTGTATTTTCATTTAGGATTAAATTATTATTTAATTTACTTTTTTTTAAAAGAGAATTATTACACAAAGGACATTTTGTATTTCTATTATTTAATTTATTATTAATCCAAGAATAAAAACATAAATAATGAAAAATATGATTACAAGGAGTTAATGAAATTTCTGTATTATTATTAATTATTCCTAAACAAATTGAACAATGATTTCCATATTTTTCAAAATTTGAATTATAAATTTGTTTATTATTTAAAAGATTTAATATTTTTTTTCTTTTTATTCTTTCACAATAATTTACTAAACATATTATAAAAAAAATAACAATAAAAGTAATAACAAAAGTTAAAATAGAAATAAAAAATCTTATTTGTTCATAACTATAAAAATTTAAATTAATTTTATAAGGAATATTTTCAAATTGATTATCTAATTTAATATAAAATTCATAATAAGTATTATTATAAAATCCACCATAATATTTAAAATTAGTAAAATTTAAAATTCTAATTGGAATTTCTTTTGTATTTACTTTTAAAAAAATTTCTGGTTGATAATCTTTAATTGGATATTCAATAAAAACAATTTTTGTAATTCTAAAATATGAAATTTTAATATCAACTTTAGTTTTATATTTACAATAAATTGTTTCATTTAATTTACCATATTTTTCATTTATTAAATTAGGAATTAAAATAGTATTTTCTTTTATTATTTTTGGTAATTCTCCACAATATTTTTTCATTTCTGTTTTATTTTGTTCTTTGTATTTATTATTAAAATCTAAAATCCATTTTTTTTCATTTAATTTTATTTCATCAATTTCACATTTATTATTTTTCCAAATACAATGACAATATGTGTCTTTTTCATTACAAAATTCACAATTAAATTCTGTATCAATTGATGAACAATTTATAATAGAATTTATATTATATTCACATTTACATTGAAAAAATAAAATGAATATCATAAAAATAAAAAAATTTATTTTTTTCATTTTTCCAATATAAAAAAAATAATAATTTCCTCATAAAAACATTTTTAAAAAATTCCAATAAAAAAAAAAAAAATATAAAAATCCTCTAAAAAAAAAAAAAAAATAAAAAACCACATAAAAAACCTTATAAAAAAAACCAAAAAAAAAAATTTCTTATAAAATAAATAAAAAAAAAAAAAAAAAAAAATGTCTCTAACTAAAATTTTCCTTCTCTTAACAATAACAACATTAACAAAATCAAAAACCCAAAAATCAAAAAAAACCATATACATAATCCGTCATGGTGAAACTGATTTAAACGTAGATCCAATACCTCGTATCCGTGGTCGTATAAACAATCCATTAAACAAAGAAGGAATAGCCCATGCAAAAGCAGCAGGAGATTTCCTATCAGAAATACCAATAGGAAAAATATATTATTCTTCAATACCAAGAGCATATCAAACTGCACAAAATATAGCATCTCAACATAAAGAAAAAGTTACTTTAATTGAAGAACCTGATGTTATTGATATATCATGGGGTGATTGGGAAGGAAAAACTTTTATGGAATGTTTCGGGAGAGAAGATGGAGGTGACTTTTTTAAAAATCCTCAAAATTTAATTATTCCTAATGGAGAAACTTTCTATGGTGTTATGGCTAGGTTAAGACATTTTTTTATTAAATTTTGGGAAAGTGATGAAAATATTTGTACTATTGTTAGTCATGGAGCTGTTACTAATGTTATGGCTCTTATGTTTATTGGAGCCCCTTTAGAAAAATTTTGGACTATGTATATGGCTGGATGTGGAGTTAGTAAAGTTTATATGAAAGGTATTAATCATTTTGAAATTGATTATTGGAATATGCATCATTTTTTGAAAGATGGGGAAAGAAAGTATATTAAGTAAGGTTTTTTTGTTATTTGGATTTGGGTTTTTTTTTTTTTTTAATATGGTTTTTGATTATGTGGTTTTTTTAATATGTTTTTTTTTATTTTTTTTTTTATGTTTTTTTTAATGGGTTTGATTTTTTTTTTTTTAGGGTAATTTAAGGATTTTTATTTTTAATATTTAAATTTTTTTTTTTATAATTTTTATGTAAGAAATTTTTTGTTTTAAAAGAGATTTTAAAGAAAAAATTTTATTTAAAAAGGGAAATGGAATATTCTATTGGAATTGATATAGGATTAAATACTATTAAATTTGGATGTTGGGATAATAATAGAGTTTATATATTTGACCAAAATTATGTTGAAAATTATATAACATTAGAAAAAGATGAAACTCCAAGTTTCAATAATAAATATAACCCAAATTTATTAAAATATTCAATATATGATATCAATAAAATAATAGGAAAAAAATTTAATGATAAAGACCTTCAAGAAAATATGAAAAAATGGCCTTTCAAAATTGAAAAAGATATAAATACAGATAAACTATTAATAGTAATTGAAAATAGAAATAAAAAAAAACAATATTATTATCCTGAAAAAATTTTAATGATGTTATTTAATTATGTGAAAGGGATTATTAAATCTTATGGTTTTAGTAGTATTATAAATATAGTGTTAACAGTTCCATTATATTTTAATAATTCCCAAAAAGAAGCATATATAAATTCAGCAAAATATTCAGAATTGAATGTTTTAAAATTAATAAAAACAACTTCTGCAAGTGCATTAACTTATTATGATTTTAATAAAGTTAATACAAAAGAAAATATTTTAATATTTGATTTTGGAATTACTTTAGAAATATCAATTTTTTCAATAGATAAAAATTTAATTGAAGAAAAATCTTCATATTATGATATTAATTATGGTCTTGATTTTATCTTAAATGAATTAGTTGAATTCTGTATTAATAAATTTAAATATAAAACTGGAATAGATATTCATAATAATGAAAGAGCAATTCTTAGATTAAAAAAACAATGTGAAGAAGCAATATATATTTTATCAAAAGATTATGAATATGATTTTTCAATTGATAATATTTTTAAAGATTATGATTTTTATGAAAAAATCTCAAGATATGATTTAAAGATTAATTTAAAAAAAATAATTGAATCTATTAAAATTGTTTTAACTAAAGCTAAATTAAAAAAAGAAAATATTGATGATATCTTTTTTACTGGAATTTTAAATCTAGAAATTAAAGATTGTGTTTTAAATTTTTTTAATAAAACAATAAACAATTATAACAATTATAAATATGATGCAGCAGCATATGGTGCAGTAATTCAATTATCAATTATCAATAAACAATATTACAATAATGATTTAACTTTATTAGAATTAGATAATGATGATTTAAATGATTTAACAAAACAAAATACAAATTTAAAATTAAATGAAATATCAAAATATTTTTTAAGTAAATTAAATAAAGAAATGATTGATTTAAAAAAAGAAATTGATGAAAATGAAGATTTAGAATTAAATGAAGCAAAAATGTTAAAAAGTGAATTAGATGAACAAATTAAAAAAGATAATAATGACTTAGAATCAATTAAAATATGTGATGAATTAATAGAAAAAGTAAAAAAATGGATTGATAAAATGAAAACAATAAAATTTGAAAAAAAAAATTCATTATTAGAAAAAGAATTAATACAATATAAAGATGAAAAAAAAAAAATTGAAAGAGAAAAAAAAGAATTTGAAAGAAATTATATATTATTATTAGATAAGATAAAAAAAATTGAAAAAGAAAAAAATGAATATGAAAGAAATTATAAATTATGTGAAGATGAAAAATTAAAAATTGAAAAAGAAAAAAATGAATATGAAAGAAAATATAAATTATGTGAAGATGAAAAATTAAAAATTGAAAAAGAAAAAAATGAATATGAAAGAAATTATAAATTAATCATTGAAAAATTTAAAAATAATAAAAAAAAATAAAAATCAATTAAAAAATATTTTATAAATAAAAGAATTGTAATTACTAATTATTCAATTTTAATATATTATTTATGGAAAAAATTGATATTT
>JAJJLH010002776.1:0-13781 GCA_023806865.1 Isotricha sp. YL-2021a | reverse complement strand
AGATTTAAAAAAAATATTTTAAATTTTCATTAAAAATATAAATTATAAAATAATAGTTAATTCACTAAAAAAAGTATCAAATCAATATTTAATGAGAAATATATATTTTAAATTTGTCGATAAAATAAATAAAAAATTTGTTAAGGAAATAAAATATAAAAGATTAAAGGAAATTTCAAATAAATTTTATGGAAAAAAAATATTAGAAATTATAATTATATCATATAAAATAAAAAACCTCTCTGATAGTGTCTATGAATTATATAAAACAAAATTAAAGAAGAAATCCTTTTATGAATTAAAGAAAAGATATTTAGATAAAATAAAATATTCAATGTTATCATGTAGATTTAATGAATATTTAATATTTTCAAGCTTAAAAAAAATGTCAATAGAATATTCCAAAAGACATAAAAAATAAATAAAAAATATTATTAATAATAATATATTTAATTTTTAATTATTATTTAAATAAAAATATTATTTTATAAATAAGATAAAATGAATAATTTAGAAAATATTTCAAATTCAAACATCACTGAAATTCCATTAGAAATATTATTAAAAGAAAAAAAAATTTCCAAATTAACATATGACAAAGTATTATTAGGTCAAAAATATATAGAAAGAAAATATAATATAATAAAAATAAAAAAAATTGAAAAAGAAATAATAAATGAAAAAATAAAAAATTTAAATATTCCCACAGAAGAAAAAATAAATTTAAATAAAGAAATAGAATTAAAACAAAAAAAATCCCTAGAAAAAAAAAGAGAAAAATTAACAATTTTCAATTATGAATCCCTAAGTATAATAGGAAGAGGTTCATTTGGAGAAATACATTTATGTCGAAATAAAAAAACAAAAGAAATAGTAGCAATAAAGAAAATAAAAAAAGATTTAGTAAAAGAAAAAAATCAAATAAAAAACACAAGAGATGAACAATATTTTTTAAGTAAAATAAAATCACCTTGGATAATAAAATTAAAAAGTTCATTTCAAGAAGGCGCTTATTTATATTTAATAATGGAATTTTTAATCGGAGGTGATTTAATGAATTTATTAATAGAAAAAAATACTTTAAAAGAAAACGAAGCAAAATTTTATGCATGTGAAATTTTATTAGCAATTGAATCTTTACATAAATTAAATTGTATTCATCGAGATATAAAACCAGAAAATATTTTAATAGATAAAAATGGACATATTAAATTATGTGATTTTGGTTTATCAAAAATATCAGATAATATTTTTAAAGAAGATTTAATTGATTATAATTCAAATAAAAAAAAACATAATAAAACTTATTCTTGTGTCGGAACTGCAAATTATGTTGCTCCTGAAATTTTATTAGAAAAAGAATATGGAAAAGAAGTCGATTTATGGTCTTTAGGAATTATTTTATTTGAAATGTTATTTGGTTATGCACCTTTTAATTCTAGTAAAAGTTATGAAGTTTGTTATAAAGTTAAAAATTATATTGAATATTTTAGTTTTCCTTCTAATATTAAAATTTCTAGTAATGCTAAAGATTTAATTAATAAATTATTATGTGAACCTGAGAAGAGATTAGGAAAAAATGGAATTAAAGAAATAAAAGATCATCCTTTTTTTAATGATATTAATTGGAATAATGTTAAAGAAATTAAACCTCCTTTTATACCAAAAGTTAAAAATGATTATGATACTAAATATTTTAATAATTTTAAATATATTGAATCTTTTTATCCTGATAAGAAAAATATTAAAAAAAAAGATAGTGAGTTTATTGGATATACTTTTAAAGAAGATGAAAATGATGATTCTTCGGATTTTATTTCTGTTATTCAAATTATTAAAGATAAAGAAAATGAATTTAATAAAAAGAAAGAAATTGAAAAAATTTGTAATGTAAGTAAAACTGAAAATGATCAAAATTTTGATATTGAGGATAATAATAATATAAGTAATAATAATAATAATATTATGAAAAGTAATACTAATACTTTTAAAAATAAGAAAGTTAGTCAAAATAATAATAATAATGATAAAAGTAAAAATGGGAAAAAGAGATTTTCTTTTATTAATGATTTTTGGAGTTATTTTCATACAGATAATCAGAAAAATAAATCTAAAGAATGATATTTTTTATTTTTGTATTTGAAAAAATTTTATAATTAATAATGATATATTAATGAATTATTTTAATTGAAATTTTATTTTTTTTTATATTTGAAGAATAAAAATTAAAGATTTTATTTAATATTTTATAATATTATTTTTAAAATATAATTAAATTATTTTGAATAAATTATAATCTCTAATAAAAAATTTTTTTTCATATCTCTAACAAAAAGAAGTTTAAAAATATTTTTAAATAATTTTAATGAATTTAATTAAACATAAAAATAAATACCCAAAATAAAAAATGAATATACATTTAATTTACGAGGGTAATAAATATGAATTTGACATTCCAATAAATGCTACAATTGACTATATAAAACAACTTTCATTAAAAATATTTAAACCAGAAGAGAAAAATATAATCTTAATGTATAATGATGAAAATTTAAATAATTACAATGATAAATTACTTTTAAATAAATTTGTTCCTGAAGGAGAAAAAACAATAATAATTCATTTAGAAAAACCAGATTTAAATATTAAAAGTAAAACAAATCAATCAAATATTTCAACATCAGATACAAATAATGCAAATGACAAATATTTTCAATCAATGAGGAAAAAATTTATGAAATTTAATTCAACATATTTAAAAATAATAAAAGAAATATCAAATTTTGATGAATTATTAGAAGAATATATAGAAAAAATAATTTTAATGATAAGAGAATTTGAAGAAAGTATTTTAAAATTAAATGGAAAATTAAATGATTTTTATTGTAGTAAAAGTTATGATAAATTAATCGAAATTTTTGATGAAAATCAAAGTGTTGGTTTAACTGAAAAAGATTTAAAGAAGTTAAATGAAGAAATTGACTCTTATATTATTAATTATAAATATTTAATTACTCAACATAATTTTCAAGTTAATATTCTTGATTTTATTGAGCAAGAAATTGAAAAATTTAAATATGTAAAAATTAAATTATTTAAAGTTCAAAATGAAAAAAATTATGAAGAAATTGTTATAATTTTAAATAGAATTTTTAGTGAATTACTTTTACAAAATAAATCAAGAAATTTAAACAATAATATTTTGGATTTTGAAAATAAAGAAAATCAAACTGATATGAATGTATCATCAATATTTAAAAAAATTGGAAAAAAAAATAGAAAAGTAATATATAATTTCCCAAAAATTGAAATGAGAAGAATAAATAAATCTCCTTTAAATTTTTCTTCTCAAACTGATAAAAAAATATTAATAAATAATAATAGTGAAAATAATATAAATAAAACTAAATTAATAAGATTAATAAAAGATTCTGAAAATAATATTTTTCCTTCAGCATCAACAAAAAATTTATCTCCTTCATTTAGATTAAATTCAAAAAAATCTAAAATAATTTCTCCATTAGAATCAAATAATACAATTTCAAATGTAACAAAAAATATTTTACCTGGACTAGAGACTGTAAAAAGTGAAACAAAAACTGAATCAAGTCAATTTGCAACTGTTACTTCAACTGAATCAAAATTAAAAAAAAATAATCTTAATAATTTAAATAATAATAATATAAATAAAAGAAATTCTATTTTAAATTTAAAAGATGAATTTAATGAAAATAATTCTAGAAATAAAAAAAAAAGTATTTTATATAATGATAAACAAAATCAATCAATGAATATTAAACCAAAAATAATGGAAAGAAATATAGAAAAAAGAATTTCTTCTAGAAATAGTAAAATTATTGATAATAATAATTTTAATAAAACTACTTTTCATAATGAAGAAAAAAATGATTCTGAATCAAAATTTGATACATTAAGTCCTACAAAAAGAAGATTAACTAAAATGCTTCTTTTAAATGATTTTTCTAATTCTATTTCTAGTAATAATTTATTAGATTCTAAAATAAAAAATGATAAAAGTAAATTAGATGAAATTAATAATAGTTTAAATAATAAAAGTATAAATAATAATAATAACAATAACAATAACAATAATAATAATAATAATAATAATAATAATAATAATAATAATAATAATAATAATAATAATAATAATAATAACAATAACAATAATAATAATAATAATAATAATAATAATAATAATATTAATTCAATTGATGTTAAAGAAATAAAAAATGAATCAAAAGAAAAAGAAAGAAAATCAAAATTTAAAACAATTAAAGAAGAAAATGAAGAAAATCATAATAGTAATATAAATGAAAATAATATTAATGATATAAAAAATAATAATGAAAATATTAATGAAATTGAGTCTCCAAATAAAAGCAATCAAAAACCTTCTAGTGAATTAAATCCAAATATGACTGCAAAATTAAGTTTAAAAATTAATGGTTTAATAAGAAAAAAATCAGAAAATTATATTTTAGAAAATAAATTAATGAAAAATTCTTTTCACAATAGAGATATGAAAAGATCTATAACAAAACAATCTTTAATGAAAATGAATTTTTTAAATCAAAAATCAATTAAAGAAAATAATGAACCTATAACTCAACAAATAAATAATGATTTATTAAATAAAAAAGAATCTATTCAATTAAATAAAACAAATTATGAAAATAAAAATGATAAAAATAAAAATGAAACTTTTTTAAAAATAGATGAAAAAAAAATTAAAAGAATTGAAAGTATTGATAGAACAAAAAAACAAAGACAAAGAACTTCAAAACTAATTCAAAAAATGAATCTTGATTCTGATGATGATAATATTATAAAAAGAAAATTAAATAATAAAGAACAAATTGAAAGATTAACTAAAGATTTATTATTTTCAAATAATGATAATAAAGGAAATAATTTTATAACTTTAAATGAGCCAAATAAAGAAATGAAAGAAATTGAAAAAGAAAAAGATAATTTGTCTTATGATGATACTCAAAATAATGGTGAAACAAATAAAGAATCAAAAAAAAAAAAAAAAAAAGGTGTAAACTTGTTTGATTTTATTATATAAATAAAAGAGTAATTAATTTTATTATTATATATATATAATAATTATTTCATTATGCTATTTTATAGATTTAAAAAAATAAAATTTCTAAAAAAATAAAATAATAATTTAAAAAAAAAAAATAAAAAAAAAAAAATTTAAAAACCAATTTAAATTTATAAAAAAAGAATAAAAAAAAAAAAAAATTCTAATATTAATTATTTGAATTATCCTTTTCACTCATATTACTATTTTCAATTTTAGCATTTTCACTATTATTAATATTATTATTATCATTATTCTCATCAATATTATTCTCATTAATATTATTATTATCATCATTATCATCTAAATATTCTTCATCTCTCTCCATCATATCATCATCAATTTCATCACTTTCTTCTTCTTCTTCTTCATTATCATCTTCAACATTAACTTTCTCAATTATTTCTTCATTAGAGTATCTATCATGATCTTTCCAAGAAGGTAAAAACAAAGGACTTTTTTTATCTAAACTTTTCCTAGCAAAAGTATCAATTGCATTTAAATTATTTAATTCAGCATTTTTTAAATAAATCATATAATAAGTATAATTCCATAAATTATGAGTTATTTCATTATGTGTTTTAAAATCTTCTTTATTTTTTTCTAAATTTG
This sequence comes from Isotricha sp. YL-2021a, assembly GCA_023806865.1. Classification (NCBI taxonomy): domain Eukaryota; phylum Ciliophora; class Litostomatea; order Vestibuliferida; family Isotrichidae; genus Isotricha; species Isotricha sp. YL-2021a. The sequence continues at coordinate 8,056 of JAJJLH010002776.1, read as the reverse complement.
CTCTTGTTTCATCACAAATAAAACAATGATTATATTTATCCATTACTTGAATTCTTTCTTGTTCTCTCATTTCTGCAAAAGTTCCTAAAATAATACCAAAAACTAAATCAATCATAATAATAATACAAATTAAAAAATATGTCACATCAAAAAATACTCTTTTTATATAATTACTAGTATGTCTTTCATAAGATACTTTTATCATCATATCTCCTGTACCACCTCTAGCACGAATCCCTGCATCTATATTTGTTAAGAAACAAAATACTAATGAAGAACAATAATTATCATCTTGATCTTCTAATGTTGTTGCATAATTTGAATTAAAAAAAAAGAAACCAATATTAGAATAAAAATATACTAAAATTACTAAAAGTATTAATGTTGCTAGTAATTCTGGTCCTTTAACATAAATTGATAATGCTATTCCTTTTAATGTTGGATTTAAATTTACTATTGCTAATAAGAAAAAACAATATACTATTTCTCCTCTTTCTAATGAAACTCCTATTAAACTTATTAAAAATATAAATATTAATGTTGTAATATATCCTCTATAAAATACTGAATATAATAATGAGATTTCTACTTTTTTTAAAAAACTTAATTCATTAATTTTAATATTTTTTTCATCACAATATTTAATTTGATCTAATTGATAATATAAAGGTAATTTTACAACTAACCATAAAATAATTAAAATAGCATTTAAAGCACAATAAATATAATCTATTAAATTATAAATATGACCCCAATCTTTAATTGATTCATCAATTGCATTACTAAATTTTGATTGAATTGATATTAAATTTCTTAATCTTGAACTATCATTTACTTCAATTTGAGTATAACCTTTTAAAGTATATAAAAGGAAAATAGCAAATAAAACAGCATAAATATAAACAACTATTTGAACATATACATAATCAATTGATAAAACTAATTTAGTTAAAAAATTAACATTTGAATTTTTAAAATAATTTATTTCTTCTATAAATAATGGAATTGTTCTTAATAATTCATTTTTTTTACTTGATTCACTTGTTCTATTAACATTATAAATAAATTCTTCTTTTGACATTTCTGATAAATATGTTATTTCACTAGGAATAGTAAAAATAACTTTTTGTCTTTTTTTTTGATTTGGAATTTTAATTTCAACAACTTTTGTTATTGATTCAAAAAAACTAACACAATAATAACTTTCAATAACTCCAATATTAATTGATCTTTGTTTTTCATTTATTAAATTAATAGGAGCAACTTGAAATGTTTTTACACTTCTTATTTTATTAAATATTTTAAATTTTTTTTTTGATTCTTCTAATGGAATTTTTTGTACATTTTTTATTAATTCTTCTGCTTCGGGGGAATCTTGATATATACATAATAATTTTAAATATTTATAAAAAATATTTGTTAAAAAAAATTCATCACTATTTTTTGAAAAATCAGTTTGAAAATATTCTTTTTGAAAAAATTCATAAACTGTATAATCAAAAATAAATATTTTTTGTTCTATTTGCTTTTCTGAATAATTAGAATAATATTTTTTATAATTTTCATCATTATGTGTTCTACTATAAAAATAATATTTTAAAGTAGTAATAATTGTATTTAAAACTTTATTAACTGTTAAATATTTAATTATAATTTTTTGTATTTCAATATTTTTTTTTTCTTCAACTATTGAAATTAAAAAATACATTAATAATAAACGAGTTTTAAATGAATGTTCTTTTTTTAAACTTTCATCAAATAAAATTTCAGCAATTACTTGAACAAAATTATTAAAAGAGAATAAAAAAGTATCATTATTTTCTTTTGATTTTTCTTCTTTATCATCTAATAATATTTCAAATTGATTTCCTTGAATAATTTCAACTAATAAATCAATAATTACTTCTAATATATCATATAAATTTTGAATATGTGATTCATTTCTTCCTTTATTTGTTATTATTAATATTTTATGAACTGAATTTATTAAAAAATTAAAAAAAGTCATTTGATAAGTTCGAAAATAATTATTATTTATTTTTTCAAATTCATTTGTTCTAAATAATTTACAATCATTCATTATTGAAAATTGATATATTAAATTACGTAATATTTTCTCTTGGAAAAAATTATTATGTTGTTCACATAAATATTGTAATATTTTTAAATTATTATATATTGAAATATGCATTTGTTGAAAATGTTCAAATTCTAAACTAAAATCACATATAAATAATTTAACAAAATTAGAATAAGTATAATTTTGAATTTTATTTAAAAATCCAATATTTTTTGTTTTTTTCCCTCCTAAAGCATAAATTATATCATTTTGAGTGTCAGTTGTTTCTAAAGATAATAATTTATATAAAATCATAAAACTTTCTTCTTGATATTCTTCTTCATCATTTGATAAATTTGATAAAACACAAATAAATAATTTTCTAAAATTACTTTCATATTCAGCACATATTTCAGGAAGAGATAAAAATAAACAAGAATTTTCTAAATCTAATAAATTTTTCTTTTTTTTATAAAATTCAAATATTAAATCAATTTTTTTATTTATACTATCTTTATCATATTTAGTACAATTATTATTATTTTCATAAATATTATTATTATTATTATGATTAATATTATTATTATTATTATTATTATTTTGAATTTGTTCATTATTAATTTCATTATTTTTATCTAATGCTGATATTTGATTATCACTTCTAATTGAATTATTTGAATTATAATCATTTAAATTATAATTTCCATTTAAAATATGTAAATTATTTTTTTTTAATCTAATTAAATTATTTTTCTTTTTTTTTTCAAATTCATCTCTTGAATCTAATAATTGAATTTCACTACCAATATAATCATTTTCTATAATTTCAGGATTATTAATAGTATAATTATTAATTAAATCTAAAGTCTTAGGATAAATAATATAATTTAAAAAATGTTTTTCTAGAATAACATATAAAGTAGTATAATCAAAAGGAGAATTTTTTTTTTTTTGTTTTAATTGAAAATAATCTTCTAAAGTAATTTCAATAAACTTTTGTTCTAAAAATTTTTCAGTATCAAAATTAACAAATTTAGAATTAGTTAAATCATGAAATAAAGATAATTTTAATTCAAAAAGAAAATTTTTAGTATATAACATTTTCAAAATTAAATCATATATTTTAGCACATTTACTTCCTTCATAACCATGAAGAAAACAAAATAAAGTTTTAATCATTGAAGTAATAGGAATAAATAAACCTTTAATACAATATCTAATAAAAGATTTAATATTATTAGAATTTTTTTCATAAATATCTTTAATTCTTTTTAATTCATTTCCCCAAATTTTAATTGCCTCTTCACCTAAAATTGCATTTTCATCTTCTTCTTCTTCATTTGCTTTATGTAAAAAATAATAAAAAGTATAATATTTAGAAGGAAATTGATAATTTGAAATTAAAGGATAATTTTGAATATATAAAAAACTATCTCCATATTGTCCAATTGCATTTACATATGTTGAATTATCATTTAAACCATCTGTTTTTTGCTCAAATAATTTTGTTATTCTTTCATTATCTCTTAAAAATGTTTTAATTGTACTTTTTCTTCTTATGAAATGATGTTTTTTTTTATTATTTGTATTATCATCATGAAATTGATCAAATGATGATTCTTCTAAATTTAAATCTGATATTTTTGGAGATCTATAATAAGGACTATATTTAAATTTTTTTAAATATCTTAATATTTCTGTTCTTAAATCTAAATTTATTGATATATCATTTAAATATTTTTCTAAAAATGTAAAATTTATTAATGATGTTATTCTATTTCTATCTATATATTCTCTTGAGTCATATGTTTTATTTATTAATATTAAAAATAAACATATATTTGTATGTGATATATTTTCAAATTCTATTGATGTAATTAAATGTTCTATATTTTTTTTTATTATTTTACGAGATAATAATGGATTTGCTTGAGTTGTTTGTATTGTTAATTTAATTATTATACTTAATAATAAACGAAGAAAATTATTATTAAAATCTTCTTCATATAAATTTTTATCTTCATCTTCTTCAAAATCAATATTAAAACTTAAAAAATAATTTGTTAATATTTTTATAATATGTTTTGGAAAATTTATAATTTTATCATTTTTATAAATTAAATCTGAACAATATTCAAATAATCTAAAAATATCTAAAACATAATCTTTTGGAATTTTTAACATACCATTTATAATATAATGACTCATTATAATTAAAGCATTGTCACTATTTTTATCAACGAAATATCTTATTAAAGTAATATAATTACTAATTAAATTTTTTTCTATTATTTTAACTCCTTCACTATTTAAAATATAAAATAATTTAGTAATACTGAAATAATAATTATTTTTTAATAAATAATTTTTATCATCATTTTTTTTTATATATTTTAAAACTCTATCAAGTGATTTTATTACATTATTTATTAATTCATCACTATCACATTCTCCATTATAAAAAGATAAATATAAATTTTCTAAAAAAGTACTTTCTTTATTAATTTCATATGAATAACTCATATTTATAATTTCTAAATATTCATTTGAATGTAATTTTGTTTTTTCTTGAGTAAAAGTAAAATTATCATAACCAAGAATAAAATAACTTATAATTTTCATTCCATGAGAAGTAATTTTTTTTAATATTTTTCCTTGTTTTTCTTCAATTGGTTTTCCTTTTGTAATAGTTAAAACATAAAATAAAATTCTAATAATTAATCTAATCATAATTCTTCCAGCTTCATTTTTAATAAAAAGAAAAGAAATTTCATCTAATTTTTTATCATTACTATTTAAATAATTTAAAAAAATATCATCATTATAAGATAAAGTCATATAATGAAAAGTTTTAATTAAAATAAAACAAATTTTTAATTGATATTCTTTATGAGGATATCTATTAAAAAATTCAAAATTTTTTTCAACAGAAAAGCAAAATTTTGCAATCATAGAAGGTTTAAAAAAATAATATTCACTTAATTTTTTTAAAATACCATAAATTTGAATATAAAATTCATATGCATCAATAGTTTTAATATCATAATTTGAATAATTATCTAAATTATCAATTAAAAAATAAATAATTTCTTCATTTCCAGGAAAAAAATTTTGATTAAAATGAGTTAAACATTTTCTTTGAATAGGATTAAAATTTTCTAAATCATAAATTTTAAATTTTGGTATTTGACAAGTAATATGACCAATATAAACTTTTTTAAATAAAGTTAAAAAAGTAGAATAAAAACACCAAATTGGTTTTTCATCAGAAAAATTAGTATAAGTTAATATTTTATTTAACATTTGTGAATTAATTTTATTCCTTATTTCATTACAAAAATATCTTAAAGGATGATGTTTAATTTTAGAAGCAACTTTAGAAAAAAGATGTAAAGAAAGATAAAAATTAGTACCTAAAAAATTTTTTTTAATTTCAAATTTTGATGAATCATTATTTAATATATCAAATTGATTAAAAGTATCTTCAAAATTAGAAAAAAGAATTTTATAAGAATTCTTACTTAAAAACATAGTATTAAGTAATTTAATAGGATCAATCTTATTAATAAATGAATTATTATTATCTAAATTTTCTTCTAATTTCCTAAAAATTTGTTTTAAATCAGTATGACAATTTCCATCATTAATATCTTCACATTCACAAGTTTGTAACATTTCATATCCTTTATCTAATTTTTCTCCTTTTTCAAAACCACATAATTTTAAACAAAATTCACAAACACATTTTCCATTAATATTATATAAATTAGTTAATCCTGTTCTATCACACCAATCAATATAAGGACATTCATTTGTATTTTTACTTTGAATATTTTTTTTATTTGAAACATTAAATAAATGTAATTTTTCACCACAACCACAAACAATATGATCAATATCTTCTGAATATTTTACTATATGATTATATGATTTATGACATTTTTCAATACATTCTAAACAAATTGGATGTATTAAATTATCATCACATGTTATACAATATGCATATTGTATTAATTCTGGTGATCTTTTTATTCCATATTTCATTACTGAACAATTTTCTATTTTTTTAAATTGTTTTATTATTTCTTTTCCATTTAATGGTATTTCTTTATTTGATATTAAACTTATTGTTATTGAATTATTTTCACTTTCTTCATTATTTGAATTATTTGTTAATAATTCATCCATTAGATTTTATATTTTTCTGTTTTAAATTAAAATATATTAAATTTTTTTTTTAATAATATAAATTTAAATAAATGTTAAAAAAAGATAAATCAGTTGTTTTAAAAAAAACAAATCAATTTAATAATTTAAAACCATTATTTGATAAAAAACATGTATTAATAAATGATAATAATACAGAAACTGAAAAAACAATCAATCTTTTTCAAAAAAAATTAAAAACAATGACATCAATTAATACAAAAAATACAACATCAGAAAATAATAATTCTTCAAATATAATTGTACGTCCTCAAATAAATTTTATTGGATTATTAGATGAATTAAATAAAATAGAATTATCAAAAAAAAAAAAAGAAAAATTTAAACTTTTAAAAAATTCTAAATCAGTTGGTTCAATGGTAAAAGAACCAATTTTAAAATTTAATTTATATACTGATTTTTCTGATAAAATACCAAAACAACATAAAAAATTTATTAAAAGAAAAAATATAACAGTTTATCATAATTTAATTGATTCTAAATTTAGAATTGAACATTTAAATAATAATAAATCAGTTAGTGAATTTATAATAAAAACTAATAATATTGCAAAAGAAAAATATGAAATTGAATTAAAAAAAGAAAGATTAGCTAATTTAATTGATATTAAAGAAAATAATTTAAATTTAGTTAAAAGTAGAATTAAAGCAATTAAAGAAACAAAAGATTTATTTGAGAATAAATTTTTAGATAATTTTAATGAATATATTAAACATTTAAATATTTTAATTAAAAATGAGCAAAAAGAATTAATGGAAATTGAAGAAAGGAAAAAAAATGTTAAAAATGATTTACATTATCTTGAAATTAAAATATATGAAAAACAAAGAGAATTAACACATCTTCATAATTGGTTTTTATTTTTTATTGAGGTAAAAGAAAAAAAAAGGAATATTAATATTAATATGGAATTTATAGATAGATTTAAACAAAAATTAATATTTAATACACCTGAAGATTTTTTAGAAAGTATTAATTTTTTAAGTAAAAGTAATTTAAGATTATTACATATTTATAATAATATTAGAGATAAAATATATAAATTAGAATTATATCGTGAAAGTTGGTTTAAAGAAAATTTAAAATTAAATGATTTTATTATAAAAGAATTTGAAAATAAAGAAAAATTATTAAAAGAATTAAAAAAGAATAATATATTACTTAATAATGAAAAAAAATATTATCAAATATTAATAAATAAAAGTAGAAAATCTTGGTTGGTAAATTTATATTCTAAAATTTCACATAAAATAGTTAATTTACATCAAAATATTATTGAACAAAATAAAAAATTACATTATATTTCAATAATAAATGATGAAGAAAAAATAACAAATTTAGGAATGTTATATAATATAGAAAAATTAATTGATGAAATTTTAAATAGAATTAATAAATTAAATATAGGAAAAAATGGAGAATTAGTAAAAAATGCTCTTATTAAATTAAGAATAAATAAAGCACATAATGAAAAAATAGAATTAGAAAGAAAAAGAATTGAAGAAATGAATAAAAGAAATATTGAAAAAGCTAATAAAATTTATTTTATTCCTCATAGAAAAATTGATAAATATTATAGTAGAAATATAATTAATAAATTAAAAAGAAATAAGAGTAAAGAAAATAATATTAAAAATAAAAAATTTTATACTTTAAAAAGTTTAAAAACTAGTAAATCATTATATGACATTAAAAATTTTGAACACAAAATTAATTCTGAAATAATATATTAAATTATTATTATATTATAATAATATTAATAGAATATTT
>JAJJLH010002775.1:0-13785 GCA_023806865.1 Isotricha sp. YL-2021a | reverse complement strand
GTATTTTTTAATATTTGAATTAATTTATTTGTTTTTTCATAGAAAAATCTATTTTAGAAATATTAGAAAAAAGAGGATAAATAGGATGAAGAAATTTAAAATAACCTTTATATATTTATAATTAATAGAAAAATAATAATAAAATTATTTTTTTTGTATGACTCAAAATTATTTGTTTTATGTTATTATTAATTTTTAATATTATTATTTCTTGAATGAAAAGATGCGTATCCAGTTATATTAGGAAGATATTTTGTTTTTTCATTTTTATATCTAATACACGAATAATGTTTATTTCACTTAAAATTAATTTTACATAATCTTTATTATATTTTTATAATTAACTTTTTGATAATTAAAGTTAAAAAATCTATTTTTATAAAAATATATCAAAAAATAAATAATAAACCCAATAAAAAAGATTTTAAAAGAAGATATCAATTCAAAATTCTCAATCAAATATATCAATTCAGGAAACACTACAATATACTAAAATAAACAAGTCAAAAAAAACTAAACTCCAAAAGATTTATTTATATATTTACTTTTAATATAAAAAAATTCTTTCATAACATACATTTTACAAATGATAACAAGGAAATTTATAAACATTTATTTTTAAGATTGAACTAAATATTTTAGAAGAATTTTAATTATACTAAAAGAAGATATTTATTGTTTTTTAGTTTATGATTTATGATATAATAATTATAATAAAAGAAAAAATAAAAATAATAAAATATTTTATTGATAAAATAAAAAAATAATGAAAAAATTATTAAATTCAATTAAATTCTTTTTCTTCAATAAAGTAAATAAAACCAATATTAAAAAAAAGTTTTTTGATAGAATTAATGAATTAAATAAAGAAAGAAGTTATTTTTCATTTGAAGGAGAAATAAAAGAAAAACCTCAATCAAGTTCATTAAAACAAGGAGTTGATTTTTTTAAATCTTTAAATTTAATTTCAATAAATGATTTTTATAGAACTGTAAAAGGAATACCAATTCATAGATTAATTTCTAAAGCAAAATTAATTTCTGTTTCTTTAGATAATAATTTATTTGATTGTGCTAAATTAATTAAAGAAAAAAAAACTCATAGAATTATTATTGAAGAAACTAAAGAAAAATTAGGTGAAGTTAAACCAGAAAGTAATAGTAATTTATTAAGAATTAAAAATAGTAATTTTATTAAAAATTATACTGGATTTATTACTTATGAAACTATGTTTGATTTTTTTATTCAAAATTATTATGGTGATATGAAAGAATTTAATGTTCTTTTAAATGATATTATTAATATTAGTACTATTTCAAATAAGTTAACTTATAAATTTGATAAAAATGAAAAAGTTTTTGTTGTTTTTGAAGAATGTTTTCTTAGAAAATTATCAATTATGCCTATTTATGATAAAAGTAATAATGAAATTTTTGGATATTTATTTTTAAAAGATTTAGTTTATTTTTTTATGAAAGTTGGTATTTTTTTTACTTTAGATGATTCAGTTGAAAAATTTTTAAATAAATTATATGAAGGAATTGATAATGAGAAACCTTTAGGTAAAGAAAGAATTAAATATATTGATATTAAAAAAGAAAAATATACTATGAAACAAATTTTTGAATTACTTAATGCTAGTCCTGAAAAAAAAATTATTATTAATACTGGAGATGATTATAGTTTAATTACTTTATCTAATATTTTTAAATCTGTTATTAATATTCAGGAATAAAAATAAAAAAATATTATTAAAATAAATAAATAATATTATTATTTAAATAAATAAAATTAATTTGAGTATTTTTAGTAAAATAAATTTTTATTAAAATTTAATGAAAAAATCAAAACAAATTATAAAAAAAAAATCAATCAACTAAATCATATATAATAATTTCAGATAAAAATAATATATTTTATTTAACAATTCAAAATCAATTTTCAAAAATTAATATTTTATCCTATTATTATCAAGATAACATTATTAAATATAATTATGAAAAAGAATTAAAATTAGAAGAATTAAAAGAAAATAAATATTTATGTTTATGTGATAATATTAATGAAATATATAATGAATTAATACATTTATTAGATAAAAATAAATCAAAAATAATTGAAGGCAATAATAAAATTGATTTAAATATTCCTATTGATAATTTAAAAATTAAAGAAATAAACTTTTGTATTAATAAGACAAATAATAATAAGTTTTCGGTTGTTTCAAAATTAAAAATGAAAATGAATAATTTAAAAGAAGATAATAGGAATTTAAGGGATGAAATAAATAATTTGAAAGAAGAAATAAAAAATATAAAAAAAGATATGAATCAAAAAGATAAAATTGATTTAAAAATAAATAATATAAAAGAAGATTTAAATAAATTAAAAAAAGATAATAATAATAATATAAAAGAAAAGATGAGTAATTTAAATGAAGATTTAAAAAAAGAAATATTTAATAAATTAAAAGAAGAGATAAATAATTTGGAAGATAAAGTTGAAAAAGAAGATTTTAAAAAAGAAATAGATAATTTCAAAGAAAATAATAATAATTTTAAAGGAGAGATAAATAATTTGAAAGAAGAAAATAAAAATATAAAAGAAGAAATGAAGAATATAAAAGAGAATAATAATAATTTAAAATAAGAAATTAAATTAATAAATAATAGAATAGGGATATTAGATGAATTAAAATTAAATGAAAAAATAGAAATAAATTTGTAAAAAATAATAAAATAAATAAATAGTATGTAAGAAATATTAATATTAATAAATAGGAAGTATTATTTTTATTTTTTAATTGTTTATTGAAATATTCAATTTATTAATGAACATTTTATTACAGAAAAAGATAGAATAATTATTACATTATTTAATGAAAATCAATTATAATTCAACATTTAATTATATTATTTATACTTTTAATATCTATTTAATATAAAAATTACTTTTCATTAAACCTATTTTCTATTTTTATAAAACCTTTTTAAATTCATTATTTTTCCAATGATAAACTAATAATAATTAATATTATAATTTAATTAAATAAGCTTTTTAATAATATTTTAGGGAAAAAACTTTATATTTTTTTATATGGTAAACATAATTCTCATTTAAGTACAATTCATTTTAAGATTTTTGCTTATTGAGAATTATATTTTGAAAATTCAAATTTATTTTAATTTTAACCCAAATTTAGGATTAATAACATTAGCAATTTTTTGAAATGCTTTGTCTAACCCTGAAAAAGAATTTTCTTCAAATACTTGATTAGTTCCTCCTAAAATTGCAATTTCATTTAAATGATTTTTTGCATTATTTATATTAAAATAAAAATGAATAAAATTGGAATTATGAGAATTTGAACTCAAAAAGATTGTATATATAATAAGTGAATTTTCTTTTCCATTTTCTTCATTCATTATCTATAATTAATATAATTAAAAAACTTACATTTTTTACATATTCAATAGTTTCTTTATTGTTCTGATCCCCTCCATCTGATAAAAGAATTATTACTGGTTTATATTTTTGTCTATTAATATTTAATAAAATTTCATTTGCTTTAATAAATCCCTCTTTAAAATTTGTCCCTCCTGAAGCAGAAACTATTTTCTTCATACATTCACTTATTAAATTAATTTCTCTATTTAAATTAACATTAAATTCTTGAAAAATAATATTAGCTTCATCATTAAAAGCAACAAATGAAAATAAATCTTCTTGATTAATTCTATCTCTTACTTTAACATAATTATCAATAACATGTATCACACATCCAAGTCTATTATCAAAATAACGATTAACTTTTATTTGTTCATTTCTTGGTTTAATATCTCCTTTTTTCATTGAACCTGATTTATCAATTATAAAAATAGTATGACAAGGAATTTGATGTGTACAAGAAAATTTATGTCCTTCTTGTGAAACCCAATAATTTTCCTCAATATCATTATTATTTACTGGTTCATGCCATAAATGTAATGCACAATATGTTGTTATTTGATTTTCATTACATAAATGACATTTGGCTGGACATTTATTAAATGATTCTTTTAATTCTGATTCAAATTCATTTTGAAATCTAAATTGCAAAACTTTTTCCCAAAAATATTCACATTTACATTCATATAAATTATCTATATTATCTATTTTTTTTATATTTCCTATTCTTAAATTTTCATCTGAATTTTGTATTTTATTTTTTTCAATTCTATGAACATGTCCTCTCTTTTGTTCTCTACAATATTGATAACAAGTAAATATAATTGCTTCTTCTTCATTTTGAAAAATATATTCATTATTCTTATAATTTATTTTTATATTATTTTCTTCAGTTTGAATTAAAGAATTTTTTATATGACCATGTAAACAATAATGTAATGAATTATGTCCATATTCTAATTCACATAATCTATTACATTGTAAACACTTAAAACCACATTTATGAATTTCTGTTTGACATTTATGTGAATTATCATGATATTTTTTTCCAATAGGTATTTTTGTATTACATTTCTTTTTAATAAAATTTTGTTCACTTTCCTCTTCATATTCAATATATTGATTTGTACTTTGTAATCTAAATTGCTTTATTTGTCTAAATTCAATATTAGTGTTAATTTCACAATATCCTTTTTGATTACATTTTTCTTGACAATCATGTTCTTTTTTGCATAAATGATATTCATTAGAATGTTTATATTTATTTTCACAAAATACATCTCCTTTACATAATTCACATTTTTCTTTACAATAATGATCTTCTTCTTTTTTTGAACAAATACAATTTGAAACATGTCCATAAAGACGAATACATTCCGTCTTACATTCTCTAGAAAGATTTTGTAAATAACATTTTCCATTACATATATGTGAATTAGATTGACATTTATGTTTATCTGTATGACCTGTTATTTTTGAACAAATTTGATTACATCCTTTAGCACATTTATTAAATAAATCACAGTTTTTTTTACATAAATGTTTTTCATTTGAATTACATAAATGAGAACCTTCATGTCCAGGAAATTTATCACAATAAATATTACATCCACTTCGAGTTTCATTTTTTAAATCACATATTTCTTTACATTTATGTTTATTTAATTCATTTGAACAAATATGTTTATCTTCATGTCCTGCTTCTTTTGAACATCTTTCTAAACATCCACATCTAGAATTATTCTTATAATAACATATATATTTGCATTCATGTCTTTTTGAAGAACAAATACAAGGTCCATCATGTCCTGCATTTTTATTACATTTATCATTACATGACCCTTCTAGTGAATTTTCTTTTAAATTACATTTTCCATTACAAATGTGCTTTTCTACTGAATTTTCACAAAAACATGGTCCTGAATGATTTACTTGAAGGTTACATTCTAATGAACAACATCCTTCTCTACTTTTTAATTTTAATGAACATTCTTTTTTACATATATGCTTTTCTATACTTAATGAACAAATACATAGTTCTCCATGATTATAGCTTAAATTACATATTTTATTACATCCTTTTCTTGAACCATTAAAATAAGTACATATTTTATCACATAAATGACCATTTTCTCCAATTAAACATAAACATTTATTTTGATGATTAGGTTGTAAAGAACAAAAAATTTTACATTCTCTTTTTCCCTGTAAATAACACTCTTTATTACAAATATGTTTTTCTGGAGAATTTTCACAAAGACAAAGAGAATCATGTTCAATTGATTTATTACATAATTTAGTACAAGTTTCAGATTTACTATTATTATATAATGAACATATTCCTTTACATAAATGTTTATCCTTTGTATTTCCACAAATATGTTCTAATGATTCATGTCGTGCTGGTTGATTACAATATTGAAAACATCCTCCATTATCTTCTTTAGTTAAAATTTTAAATTTACAATATTGATTACATAAATGATTTTTTTCCTCACATAAATGAGGACCTTCATGGCCATATTTATCAACACATTTTTTTAAACAATTTCTTGAAAAATCTTGAAAATCACAGTTAAATTTACAATTACATTCTCCACATATACATAATCCTTTATGAGATGCTATTAATCTACAATTCTTATTACAATCTTTTGAACTACAATTTTTATTACATTTATGATTATCAATTGGAATTTTACATTTACAGGCTCCTTCATGTCCTATTTCATATATACATTTATTATCACAAGAATTTTCAGTTGAATCTTTTTTTAAATAACAAATACCTTTACATTCATGACTTCCTTTACAATCACATAATCCATCATGTTCAGAAAGTAAATTACATAAATTATGACATTCATTTTTTGAACAATTTTTATTACATAAATGTTCATTACAACCACATAAACATTTTCCTTCATGATTATATAATAAATTACAGTTTTTATTATTCATACAATTTCTTGATTTATCTTCAAAATAACATTTATTTATACAATAATGTTTTTCTTTACAATCATGTTGTTCTTCATGACCATATTTTAAACAACATTGAATTAAACACCCTTTACTTATTCCTTCAAGTGAACAATTTTCTTTACATAAATGAATTTCTCCACAAATATGATTTCCAATGTGATCATAAGAAAGAATACATGTTCCTTTACAATTTCTAGACAATTCTTTTAAATAACAATTTTGATTACATAAATGCTCTCCTCCACAATTGTGATTTCCAGTAGAGTGAGGTAACATATATTTACATATTCCTTCATTTATACATCCTATTGATTTATTTTTATAATTACATTCTAAAATACATTTATGTTCTTCACTTTTACATTTATGTTCCCCATCATGATTTATTTTTAAATTACAATCTATTTTACAACCTATAGAACAATCTTTATAAATACAAAATTTATCACATAAATGAATTGAATGACAATCACAATTTCCTTGATGATCAAATTCTAATTTACATTCATTATCACATCCTCTTAAATTATTTTGAGAACATTTTTTGTTACATTGATGAAAATGAGAACATAAATGAGATTCTTGAGTATGACCAGATTTTTGATTATAACAAAATTTATCACAATTATTATAATCTTCACATTTTACTAATTTACATTTCTCACATTGTTCATGACATTTATGATCAAATCCACAATCATGTTCATTTAAATGTCCTATTATTTTACTACATTTATAGTAGCAAGATGAACATTTTTCTTTACATATTTTCCATCTTTCTTTTAAAGAAATATCTAATTTTTTTAAAGATTTTATTTTTTCTTCTTCTTGAAATGAAGATGTTAAATTTATTAACCAATTATTAATATTTTTTTCTCTTCTTTTTATTATTTCATCAATAAATAATTCAAAGTTATTTATTATTTCTTCAATCGATAAATTAATTTTTTTTCCAATTGTTTCCCATATATAAAATAATTTCTTTCTGATATCTTCAATTTCATATTGTTCTTTATATTCTGAAGGAATTAATAATAATAAACCAAATTCTTCTATTCCTTCAATTTTCAAAATTTTTGTTTTAGATTGTTGTTCATCATTTATTTCTTTATTTGTTTTTTTTAATAATTCTATAATTATTGCTAAATTATTAAATTTTATTTCTTTTTTTTCTTCTTTTAAATTATTACAATTAATATCAATATATAATGTTTCTTCAAATTCATATTTGGTATTTGATATATAAGAAGATTTCAATAATTCTAAATTTGATTTTAAATTATTTTCAAATTCATCAAAAGTATTAAAATTTTTTTCTTCGGTTATTGAATAAACTCCAAATATTTCAAAAGCTTTAATTTTATTTTCTAACAAATAATTTTTTAAATTATCTATTGCAATGCTATCCAAAGCATTATAATCATGAATATCAACTGTAGCTAAAATACTTTGTAAAAAAAACATAAATTCTTTTCCAGTTCTATATAAAGGTAAACTTTTTTTAATTAATACATTTTCAACTAATAAATGAATTAACTCTTTTCTTAAAGTATAATGAAAATCATTTTTATTAAAAATCGGAGTAGGTGCATTAACATAATTTGAAAAAATACCAAAAATAGGAAATTTATTGTTTAAAACTCTTAAATTTCTTTTTTTTTCATTTTCAATCCATTTATTTATCGAATTATTAATTTTTTTATTGAATTCAATTCTTACTTCATCAACATTATGTTTAGGAACATCTTTTTGACAAAAAATAATATTTCCCCCAAAAAAATTTTTAGAATGAGTAGTTTTAATATTTTTACTTCCTTCTGACCAATTAAACATTCTTTCTTGAATAAATTTATCATAAGTTTTATCTACTCTTAATATAATAGAATTTCCTATAGCTGCTCCAACCATTGCTAAATCAATATCTTGTTCTGTACTTCTTTCAAAAGTTCCTAATCCTTCAAAATCTAAACTTACACAAATAAATCCATGATTATATGATGGAATTTCACATAAATGATTTTCTTCATGTCCTTTTTGTAAAGCACATTTTTTCATACAAAAATTTTGATTTTTCTTAATATTAGTATCTTCAATATATAAACTACATATTTCATCACAACAACAATTTTCACATATGCATATTAGTTCTATATTATGAATTAATAATCGACATTTATTATTATTACAATATTTACAAATATCATTACATTTTTTTTTATTATTTTCATTTCTTGATTTAAATAATGATACTGCCATCCAAATTCCTTCTGTACATCTCATTCCACTTACATTAAAAAATGATTGGACTAATTCATTTGATAAAGTACTTTTACCTATTGATTGAGAACCCATAAATACTAATACAATTACAGGTAAATCATAATAATTAAATATTGCATTTTTCATTCCAAAATTAATATAATCTGCATATTCTTGTATTGAAATTTTAACTTTATCATTTTTCTTTTTTTTTGCATAAGTATCATATAAATCTTTTTTATTTATATCTATTCCATTTGATAATGCTTTGAAAAAATAATTTTTTATTTTTGCAATTTGTAATGGTACTACTTCTATAAATTTAATCATTAAATCTCCTAAATTAATGGATAATTTAATTTTTTTATTTTTAAAAATTCCTTTAAATTCATAATTTATATCATCATAATTTAATCCTCTCTCACTTATACATAATCTTTTTAATTCTTCTAAATATTTTTTATAATTTCTTCCATTCTTTAAATTTGGAACAAAAATATATATATTATTAAGAATTATATCTTGATAATTATATTGTAAAGCTCCAATTGAGGGATATTTAATAAATGAATGATAAAAATAATTGAATACACAATTTCCTTCTGTAAACAATAGTTCATTATTTTTTTTTTCTTTAGAAATTAATTCAAAAGAAAAAGATGATATTGAACATAATATTTTTTTACATTTAATATATAATTCATCTTTTAATATATAAAAATAGCAAAGCATAATATCATCTTTTATTTTGAATATTGAAAAAGTACAATTTTTATTTGAAATATTTAAATTATTATTTTCTTCTTCTTTGTTTAGTTTAATAAACACTAATTCAGAATTGAGAGAAATATCATATACATCATAATTCCAATCTTTTTTGTTTTCATTAAAATAAAAAAATAAGAGAAATTTTTCATAAACTAAAATTTGAACTTGATTTAATTTAAAATCAGAATAAAAAGATTTAATTTGTTTATCTATTATTATACGAGAGTCATGAATATTTATAAGAGATATTAAATTTTTTGTAAAAAATAAGGCATATAAAGATTCACCTTCAAATTTATATGGAATAATTATTATTTTAGTTAAATAACCATCATTATCAGAAAAATAAAAACTTCTACTATTAATTTTTTTATTTTCTTCATCCAAATAACATACATTAACAATTTCTTTTTCTACTATTTTTGATACAATTAATACTCTATTTTTACTATCATAATCATAACAACCATTAAATATTATATTGCCATTTTTTAACTTCATTTCATATTCTAAATTACTTTCATTGTTTTTTTTGATTAATAATCCACTAGATTTCTCATTTATAAAATAATTTTCAAAATTCTTTTCTTTCCATGAATTTTTTTCATTATATTTAAATAAATATTTATTTTCATTATCATATGGATAAAAAGTAAATAATTTTACTATAATATCAGAATCATATTTTGTATACTTCTCAAATGTAAATAAATGCTTTTCTTTTTCTTCATTATAAATCATTTTTTTTAATATAATCCATTTAGTTATTTTATCATAATTGAAAAAAAATATTTTATTTATTTCCTTAATTATATTGTTTTTCCAAATTATCAAATTTTTATCCATCATTAATAGATATAACATATTTTCATTTATATAATCTACCACTTTTTTAAGTAATTCTTTTAATTTTTGAATGTATATTCCTTTCTTAGAAAAATCATAAGAATTAAACTTTTTTATTTTATCATTTATAAATGAATTTAAAAGATTATTGTCATTCAATTTTATCATTTCATTTATAAAAGATAAAGTTTTTGACATTTTTAAATTTAGTCTATCATTATTAATAGTAAAATTTTCTATTTTATTTGTTTTTAAAAAGCAATTTTGTTTTTCATCATTTGTATTTAAACAGTTATTATGGACTAAATGAAAAATATGTATTGAACAAGAAAAAATTAATAATTTTTCTTTTCCCTGGCATATTTCACAATTATATGAATAATTTTTTATTTTGTTAATATAATTGGTTAAAAATTCTAAATAATTTTTATTAATATAATTGGTTCTTTCTTTTTCAATATTCTCAAAATCATAAAAATTTGTTTTTTCTTTTAACACTTTTTTTAAATTTACAAATTTCTTTAACAGTCTAAATAAATTTTGAGGTGATATAGAAAATTGTTCATCAAAAATGATATTTTCTTCTTCAAAATTTAAAGCTTCCATTGATGTATTATAATATATTTTTGATTGAATGTTTTCTTTTGTTAAAAAATAAAGAAATATAGATGAATTATTAGATTTTATATATTTCAATTTTCCATCTCTTTCATTTTTAGTATATTCAATTTGTATATCCTTATCAATTTTAAAAAAATCATTTGTTTGTTCAGTAAATTTCACTTTTTCAAATATTGGTTTATAAATACCTTCTTTATTGAATTTTTTAATAGATTGAAAATCAAATTCTTCATGTTGTTTTTTTGATAAACAAATAACATTATTATTAGATAAAGAAAATCCATTTCTTACTAAACTAAGTAATATATCTTTTTGAGGTTCATCTATTTTTTTATACATATAATTTAAATTTCCAGGCCAAATTATTATATAAGCCAAATTATTATCTTTATTAATTAAAAGAAAAATACCAGTTTTATTTATATCCTGATTTTTAAAATATTCAATTGTTTTTTTCATTTTTTTATTCTCAAAAAATTCAAATAAACCTTCTTTTGTTCCCCATAAAGTTACACTTTTTAATTTTATATTATTTGCTTGATCAAATTTAATTATTGAACAATTATCTTCAGTTTCAATTCCCATATCTTCACATAATTTAATAAAATCTTCTAGTTTATTGAAAGGACATTTACTTATTTCTTCTTCAGATGTAATATAATCAACAACATCAATAAGTTGATAATGATTAAATATTATTTCTGTTTGTGTTATTTCTTCTTCTGATTCTTCTGAATAATTTAAAATTTCTTCTGAATGATTTATTACTTCTTCTGAATGATTTAATTCATTTTTTTTTTTATTTTTATTTATTATATATTCCATTATCTCATTTTGTTTATTTTCATCATTTATTTCAAATGTTTCTATTAAATCATTTTTTTGAATTTCAAAAAAAAAATTCCCATCTATTCCATTTTCTTTAAATTTTTCTAATATATTTTCTGGTAATTCAAATTTAACCTTTAAAAAGTTATATATTTCTTCTTCAGTTGAATTATTTGAAATATCTAATTTTTTTTCAATTTTAATTGATTGTATATATTTCCATAATTTTTTTCTTTCTCCGAATTTTAAACCTAAATCAATTAAATCTTTTTCTTCTAAATTTTTCATTTTTTTTCCATTCATTTCTTTGAACTTACTTAATGTTTCTTCATTTAATGTTATTTCTTTTTTTAAAAAATTAATTATTTCTTCTTGTGTTGAATTATCATTGATATTTTCTGTAAAATCTAAAAGATTTATTTCTTTATTTTTTATTTCATTTAATGAATTAATTAATTTCATTGGAAATTTTACTCCAAATTCTTTATAATCTTGAATTTCAAAAAAAAATAATTCATTTCCTTTAATTTCCTCTTTTTTAAATTTTAAAATAATTTCTTCTTTTATAGACTTTTGCTTAAGAAAATTACTAATATCTTCTATTGTTGAATCTTTTTTTAATTCCATTTATTTAAAAATTATTAATCAAATAAAAATGTAATTTGTATTTCATAAAACTATATTATTTAAAATAAGATTTTTAAATAAATAATATTTAATAATATTGAGATTAGAGATTCTTGATTAGGCCTAATCTCAAAATATAGCAATTCAAATTTTTAAATTTATATCTAATTATATTTTAAATATCAATAAATTATCTTCTAAATCAAATTATTCTGAGTAATTATTTTCCATTTTGATAAAAAAATAAATTTTAATTTTAATTGTAAGTAATTTAATATCATCTTAATTGTCTTTATTTATAATATTTGAAAAAAAATTTTATCTTTCTCAATTTAAATCCTAATAACTTTATTCAATACCAAAAATAAGATATAAAATAGGAAAATAAATGTTAAAAGATTATTTAATAAAACAAAACAAATATAAAAATATTATATAAAAACCTTCAATATTTCATAGTATAAATATATTTTTTGAAGGATTAACATAAGTATATCCAAAAAGCAATTTCAAATCTAATATTATTTTAATCATCACATCATTAACATATTTTCTAATAATATCAGGATAGTTGATTAATTTAAAGAAATCAGTACTATAATCTTTAGCAGTTTACATAATTAACATTCAAAATTACATCCATGAAAATTATCTAATATAACATATAAAAAGTAATTATAATATATTTTATATCTTTTTTATTTTTTATTGAATGAAAATTCTTCTATTTTATTGTTATCTAACTCTATATATACCTAATCAAAAGAATTTAATGTTTTTTAAATGATATTATTAATATTAGTATTATTGCAAATAAGTTAACTTATAAATTTTATAAAGAGAAAAAGTGTTTATTGTTTTTGAAAAATGTTTTCTTAGAAAATTATCAATAATGCCTATTTATGATAAAAGTAATGAAATTTTTTTGTATTTATTTTTAAAAGATTTAGTTTATTTTTTTGTGAAAGATGGTATTTTTTTCGCTTCAGATGATTCAATTGAAAAATTTTAACTAAATTATATGAAAAAATTGATAATGAAAAACCTTTAGGTAAAAAAAAAGGATTAAATATATTAATATTAAAAAAGAAAAATATACATGAAATAAATTTTTGAATTACTTAATGATAGTCCTGAAAAATATTATAGTTTATATTGGAGATGATTATATTTAAATTACTTTATCTAATATTTTTAAATCTGTTATTAATATTCAGGAATAAATAAAAATATTATTAAGATAAATAAATAATATTATTATTTAAATATTAATTTGAGTATTTTTAATAAATTAAATTTATCAAAATTAATGGAAGAATCAAAACAAATAATGAAAGGAGAAATTAAATCAACTAAATCATATATAATAATTTCAGATAAAAATAATATATTTTATTTAACAAT
>JAJJLH010002774.1:0-13794 GCA_023806865.1 Isotricha sp. YL-2021a | reverse complement strand
CTAAAATTATGTATATAAATATTTTTGATAATTGAATTATAAAATCTTTTCTGGAATATAATCATAATTATCTTCAATTTCATATATTTTCTTTTTTCTTCTTTCTTTTCTAAAAATATAAAAATATATGAATAACAAAAATACAATAATTATACAACAAAAAATAATTAAAACATATTTAAAAGGAAATTTTTTATTACCATATTTAAATATTCCAATAAATTTTCTATTTAAATCAAAACATAAATATAATTTTTTAATAAAAGGAAAACCAACTTCAAAACCTTGAGGATAATATCTAAAAATAATAAGAAAAAAATAAATATTTTCATATTCAACAATTAAATCTTTATAATCTAAAATAAATTCCATTTGATAATTCTTTAAATAAAATTTAATTTCAGGAAATTTTTTAATATCAATATTTTTATTACAATAATAAAAATAATCTAAAGAATTTTCTGTTTGATTAATAAAACATTTATTTTCATTTATTAATTGATTAAAATAATTTTTTTTTAAATATTCTAAAATAATATAATTTGGCTTAATAACTCCTAATTCTAATTTTAATTTAATTATAAAATCAGTATCTAAAATTTGATTTGAAATTGAAATATTATTAATTTGAAAAGACCAAATAAAATTTTCATTTTCCATTTCAGTTTTTATAAAATTAAATCCTTCATAATTTTTTTCATTATCATATTCAATTAAATTTTTATCTCCGATAATAATTTCTCCTTTATTTTCAGAAATATATTTTATTGTAAAAATATTTGAAGAAATTAAATTTAATTTTTTTAATTGATAAATTAAATTTGTTTCTTCAATTATTTTATGATTTAAAGTCGGATCTTGTATTCCTAAACCAATTATTCCAATTTCTTTAATTCCTTCATTATTATCTATTTCATTAGTTAATAAAAATTTTAAATTTAAATTTTTTTCTATTTTAAATAATTCTTCAGATAAAGTAAAATTAGAATAAAAAGTAAATGAACTTATTAAATTATTATCATTTATTTTTTTATATGTTGATGATAATTTTGAATTGTATTTTTCATAATTTGTATTTGTATTTTCACCAATTAAAACTAAAGGATAATCTTGAAGACGAATACTAAAATTTATTTCTTTTAAAAAAGAACCAACATTTAATTTTGTTATTATATTATTCCATATTAATTCTTCTATATATTTATTAATTGGTACATTTTTATTTATTTTTCTTTCAAATGATAATTTAATTTTTGATAATATTACTTTATGTAATATAGTCATTAAAATAATTAAAACATTCATTTAATTTAAAAAGAATTTTTTATAATTTTATTTACATAGTATTTTCTTTAGTTTTATTGTTTTTGAAGAATAAAATATATTTTTAATTCAAAATGAATTAATTATTAATTAAAGTGAAGTTGAGTTTTTTATTAATTTAAAATATTTATTTAAATTGATGATATACATTCTTAAATAAATACAAATTAAAATTCAAATAAAAAACACAAAAATAAAAACCTTCAAAAAAAAAAAAGAAAAAATTTCAAACCCCAAAAAAAAAATTTATTTAATTTATAAAAAATATTATTAACCCTCAAATAATTATAAAAAAAATCCCATAAAAAAACCCATAAAAACCTCAAAAAAAAACCTCAAAAAAAAAAAAAAAAAAAAAAAAACCCTAAAACAAATTAAATATCATCATAAAACCTTACTTAAAATTTTTCTCTGAAAAAACTTCCAATTCCTTATACATTTCAAATCTCTTTAACAAAAATTTCCTTCTTTCTTCATTAACATTATAAATTTTAATAACAGGAGCACACATACTCATTTGTGCAGCAGCAGCAGTAGGATAAACACCTCCAATAACAGCAGCATGAATAACAGCACCTAAAGCACCAGCTTGAACACAAGAAGTAACATTAATTTGCATTCCAATAGCATCACACATTAATTGCATAACAAAAGGACTTTTTTGTGCTACACCTCCAATAGCAATTAATCTATTTATAATTACACCATTTTCTTTAAAATGATCTATTATTCTTTTTGATGCAAATGCTGTTGCTTCTGCTAAACCATAAAATATTTCAGGTGCTGATGATGATAAATTTAAATTTGTTATTGTTGCTTTTAAAGCATTATTTGTTTTTGGTGATCTACGACCATTAAACCAATCAGTTGATATTGGGAATTTTTCATCAATTTTTAATTTTTCTAAATCTTTAGTTAATTGAATAATCATTTTATCTTCACATTCTTTCTTAATTTTATTCTTAATATCATCACTTAAATCCATATTACAAATAATATTATTAACATTATACATTAATAATTTCTTTAACCAAGCATAACAATCACCCATAGCAGATAAACCAGATTCATAACCAATCATTTCAGGTAAAATTGAACTATCAACTTGACCATAAACACCATCAATAGTAATACCATCCATTTGTTTCTTAGGCATAACAGTCATATAACCTGCAGAAGTACCTAAATTCATAACAAGAGTACCATAACATACACCACCACCAACACCACCAGAATGAGAATCTACATTACCAACACCAACAAGAACACCTTCATTTAAACCAAATTTTTTTGCCCATTCTGCTGTTAATTTCCCAGCTGGAATATCACAAGTATAATTTTCTTTAGGTAATGTTTTTAATATTGGTATTAATAAAGGATCAAGTTCTTCAAAGAAACTTACAGGAGGAAAACCATTCCAATCTTCACTATACATCATTTTAACACCAGCAATACAATGACCACATTTTAAATTTTTAATATCATTACATCCAGTTAATAAAGCAGGTAAATAATCACATAATTCAATACAAGAAAAAGCAGTTTTTCTAATTTTTTCATTAGTTCTTAAAATATGTAAAACTTTAGCCCAATAACCTTCAGGAGTATAATAATTACCCATTTCTCTAGCATAATTAATATCACTTTTTCTTAATAAATCATTAATTTCATTTGATTCTTTATATGCAGTATGATCTTTCCATAATATAAACATAGCATCTGGATCTTCTTTAAATTCTTCTTTTAATGAAAGTGGTGTTAATTTCTCATCAACGAAACATGGTGTACTTGCAGTTGTATCAATTGATAAAGCTATTATATTTTTTGATATTTCCTTATTTTGAGATGTTATTGTTGAAACTGCTGATTCTAGTACTTCAATGTAATCAAGAGGATGATGACGAAATTTACTTTCTGATGGTATTGAATAAAGACCTTTTTCCCAACGAGGATAATTACGAACTACGTGTTGAACTTCTTTACCTGTGTAAGCATTTGCTAAGAGAACACGTACTGAATCACTACCGAAATCTATTCCCAGAACGTATTGGGTTTTTGACATTTTTTTATCATTTTTTACGGTTTTTTTAGTTATATAATTTTTTTTTTCTAATTCTTCATTTTCATCTTTTAAATCAGTAAGTTTTGATTGAAGAGTAACATTTTCTTTTTGTAATTCTTCTATTCTATATGTATGTTCTAAATAATATCTTTCAATTATTTCTTGTTGATTTTTATATGTTATTGTTAAATTATTAAATTGAATTTTTAACTCATTTAATTTATTATTCTCAGTTTTATATGAATTAATAGCTATTGTTCTTGTAATAATTAAAATAATACAAAGAATTGTAAAAAATATAAATAAAAGTAAATAAATTAATCTAAAAAGTCCTCCTCTTTTTCTAATAAATACTGGCATATTTATTGTTTGTTTTGAATTTTTATTATCTTGATTTTTATAAGTATCATCCATTTTTTCTCCAAATGTAAAAATATATAAAAATATAATAAAAAAATCAGAGAAAAAAAAATTATATATTTATTACATCAAATCAATATTTAAAATAATTCAAATTCTTATACCAATAATCTAAAACTTAAATCATTAATTATATATATAGATATATTAACTAATTTAAATTTTATTTACAAAAATTATTGTAAATAACAATTGAATCTAATATCATAATATTTAATATTAAATAATTATTCATTTCTTAAATTCTCATTTATTTCATATATATCATTATTTAATAAATAGGGAATTAATAAACTTTTCCATTTATAAATCAATTTCTTATTATTTAATTTATAAACATTATTTGAAATTTCCATTATTAAAATATTTTTACTATATCCAGAAGCAAGTTTAAGTGCTTTTTGAACAACAAAATTACCATAATTATCTTTCATTAATTCAGAAATCCTATTAGAATTAACTAAATCATTTATAAATCTTAATAAAATATCAGAATCTCTTTCAATACATCTTTCAATAACATTTGATGCAAATTTTTCCATTGATAAATCAATTAAATATTGAATATATAAATTAATAATTTCTTTTATTTCATTTAAATCCCAATTTTCAATAATAGATTGAATAATAAAATTTCCATAAGTATGTTTAATAATTTCCATTGAATTTTCCTTAACAATATTTTTTATTTGTTCATGTAATTTTACTTTATGAGTTAAAGAAACAATTTTTTTAATAATACAAATTCCATTTGAATCAAATGCTAAAATAAGAAAAT
Source organism: Isotricha sp. YL-2021a (assembly GCA_023806865.1). Taxonomy (NCBI): domain Eukaryota; phylum Ciliophora; class Litostomatea; order Vestibuliferida; family Isotrichidae; genus Isotricha; species Isotricha sp. YL-2021a. The sequence goes on along the minus strand of JAJJLH010002774.1, from coordinate 9,211 downwards.
TATCAATAATATATTTATAAATAAAAGAAATATATTCTTCTTCAAAACAAGAAATTATTTTTTCAATAACATGAGAGCCATAAGGATCAAAAGATAATTGATTAATTTTATCTTTTAATTCATTTAAAATTATATTTTTTTCACTTTTTGAACCTAAATATTCAATTATACCTTGAATTGGATATGTTCCTATATTATTTGTACAAAGTGTATATAAAGAATTTTTTATTTGAGAAAGGAATTCTATTCTATCTTTTTGATTTAAAAATGTAAAAAATTTTCTACAAAAATAATTTGCATATGGATGAATTAATAATTCATTTAATTGAGATGAAATTTCTGTTAAAATTTGATGAAGAATATCACATTGGGTATTTTTTAAATAATTTTGAAATATTCTACTTCCTTTATTTGTTTTTATTATTAATATTATATTTCCTTGAAGTTTATTAAAAATATAATAATCAATTTTATCTATTTTCATTAATAATTTTTTCATTTTATATATTAAAATTTCTAATTTTAAATCTATTTTATTTGGAATTAATACAGTACCAAATTTGCTATTTTCTTCTATTGTATTTTTTTCTAAAGTATTTTTTTTAATATCATATGTTTTTTTTCTTTCATAAGTTCTATTATGATGTATATAATTCATATTATTTTGAATTAAATTTTGATTTTGATTTGGAATTTTATTTTGAAAGAAAGGTGAATTTGAATTTAAATTATTTTGTATTAAGTTTTGATTTTGTTTTGTATTTATTAATGTATTTACATAATTATTATTATAATAATTATTAATTATATAAGAATTAAAATTATTTTTTTTATAAATACTCTTATCATTATTATTTATAAGTAAATTGTTATTATAAATTATTGGAATATTATTTGATATTTCATATTGATTATTTAATACTCTATAATCTTTTATAATGTTTTTATTTTTTTTATTATTAAAATTAATAAAATTATTTTTATAATTATGATGATGAGTTTTCGAATATCTAATTTGAAAATCATTATTTATATTAAAAATATTTTCATCATCATTATAAAAATTATTATTATTTTTATGATGAGATTTAGTATTTCTTATTTCACAATCTTGAATAGGGATATTAAAAATATTATCATTATTATCATTTTCATCACTAAAATTTAATTCATCATATATTTCAATATGTTCTTCATCACCAATAACATTATTTAACATTGAAGTAATTTGTTTTTCTAATACATCTTTCGAATTATTTTCCATTTTATATAAAAAATCAATTAAATTAAAATTAAAAAAAACAAATTAAAAAATTAATTTAATAATAATAATAAATGGAAAAAATTTTACTTAATATTTTAGATGAAAATGATTCATTAAAATGTAATGTATGTTTGAATGAATATAATGAAAAAGAATATATTCCTATTTGTCTTAATTGTGGACATTCATCTTGTTTAGATTGTTTAAATGGTATGGGAAAAAAACAAAAAAATGATTTTAAATGTGCAAAATGTAATATAAAAGTTAAAATAGAAAATAAAAAAGATTTAATTGATAATATCATAATATTAAAAATTATAAAGATATTTAAATCATTTAAACAAATTAATTTTAAATCTTTATTGAAATTAAATTTTTGTTATTGTAAAAATTGTGATTTATTTTTAACTAATTTTTCAGCACCTATTCATTATTCTATTAATCATTTATTAGAGCCTATTTCTAAATATACTTTTGAAAATTTTACTTTTATTTTAGAAAATAAAAATATAAGAATTAGTCCAATCATTAAAATTTATATTATTATTTATTTTTTTCAAAATCCTTATATAAATAAATTTAATGATTTTACAATAAAAGAATCTTTTTCATATAATAATAATTACTTTATTTTTTATGGTATAACAATAGATGATAAAGAAAATTTTTTTGATACAAAACAAACTTTATTATATCAATTTTTAGAATTTGCATTATTAAATAATAAAGATAAATCAAAGAATTCAATTAAAAAAGGATATTTAATAGGAAATAATGGAGAAAATTTAATTGGATTTTTTGTAATAAATGATAATAAAAAAGTATTATATAAAGCATTAGGAATTATAAATTATAATAATATTGCTTTTTTTGGTTTTATAGATTTTTATACAAATATTAAAAAAAGTTATTTTTCATTTGATATAGGATTATTAGATAATGAAAAATCAATTTTTTTTGGAATTTTTTCAAATAATATAGAATTTCCTAATTTTGAACTTCAAGAAGGTGAAATTATTAATTTTTTCAATAATGGTAAATTTAATATAATTAAAAAAAAAAATGTTGAAATATCTGAAAAGTTTTATGAAAATAATTTATCTGAAAATTTTTCTTTGATTAAAATTTATTTTACTGAAAAAATGGTTGAAAGTAAAAATGGTTTAAGAGTTGAAATTGAAATGAATGAATATGATAAAAGTTTAAATTATATTCAAATAATTAAAGAACAAATAAATGAAATTCCAAATAAAATAAGAATTATTCCTTTTTATAAAAAAACATCAAATATTTTAAATACTCGTTTTATTAATTGTCAAATTACATTATTCAAATATAATATTAATTTCCGTCTTAATAATGAAAAAAATGGTTTTATTTTTTATGAAAAATTAACAAATAAAAATTTTGAAGGTTATTTAATTAAGGAATCAACATTAAATTTTTTTTTAAATAAATTTGGAAATTTAATATTAAAAGATATTATAGAATCTGTTGATTCAATTTATGATTTTTTTGAATCTTTTATTTCATCTAAATTAATTGATTTTTTGATTAGTTATCAAGTATTTAATAAAAATTTTAAATTTCAAAAATATTCTGGTTATATTCTTTTTCATTCTATTTATAATACATTGATTTATTTTTTTGATGATAAACTAAAAGAAAAAATTCAATTTCAGAAATTAAATCAAATGAGAATTAAAGATCTTTTTCCTAATATTTATAATTGTAAAATATTTTTACCAATTTCAAATAAATTAAAAAAATGTAAATTAAAAAGTGTTGAGAGAGGTTGTTGTTCATTATTATAAAATTACATTAATTTCAAAATGATTTAAATATATTAATTTTAAAAATAATAATTATAAATATATTATTTTTAAAAATATTTTTTAAAAATAATCTATATTTAAAATATTTTCATGAAAAAAAAAGTGTAAAATATTTTTATAATTTTTTATTAAATTAAATAATATAATAAATAATTTTATATAAAATTATATAAATGATCTTATCTTATAATGTAATTCAAAAAGAGCAAGACTCATCAACAGATTCAATAAAAGAAGAAGGAATAAATGAAATAGAAAATATAATGAACACAAATAAAAAAAGTAAAATAACAAAAAATAAAATTATTTTTAGATAATTTATCTCAAAAAAATTCACAAAATAATACAAAAAACGAATGGTCTGAAGAAAAAGTTAGTTTAAATAATTCAAGTCAAATAAGTAAAATAGATTTACAAAGTCAAAGTATAAGTTCATCTTTAAAAGAAAGTTTATCAAGAGCAGAAGAATGTATTCAAAAAGATATTTTATTAGTTATTGATGGTGATAATTCTGTAAAAGATTTTTTTTTAATTTTTTTACTTTAGAAAAGAAATTTAAATGATAATAAAGATAAAAAATTAGAAAGTATTGAACAAGGATTAAATATTTCAAATGAAAATTCATTTCAAAGTCATGGAAGCAAAAATTATATTTTAAAATCTGATTTTTTAGAAAATACAAATAATCTTTCTAAAGAGGATAATTTTAATAATTCTTCAAATAGATTTAATTAGTAAAATAAAAAATTTTAATAAATATTTTTTAGTTATCTTAATAATAATGAATCAACAAATAAGAAAATAATACCAAATAAAAATTTAGATAATTTACAAAATGGATTTAATTACTTTAATCAAAATCAAATTGAAAATTTTAATTCTGAGAAAATATCAAATTTAACATCAAATATTTCAAATGAAACAAATGAATTATCAAATAGATTAAATTTACTAACTTTTAATTCAAATAATACTCAATCACAAAATTATTTTCCAAATTCATTTCAACAAAATCAATTTAATAATCAATTAAATAATATAAATAATAATAATATTAATTTTAATAATAATAATAATATCGAAATTCAAAATAATATATATCATAATCATTCAGATAATGAATTAATAGATGATTGTATTAATTTATGTAAAGAACAAACTGAATGCAGATACCTTCAAAAAAAAATAAGTGAAAATCCAAAAATTGCAAGTGAAATAATATATCCAAAAATAAAAGATAAAATATCCGAATTATCATGTGATCAATTTGGTAATTATTTCATTCAAAAAGTAATTGAATATTTAAATATGGATCAAATAAGTGAATTATTACAAAAAAAAATATCAAATCAATTTCGTTCTCTTTGTTTTAATCAACATGGTACAAGAGTAATTCAAAAAATATTTGAAAGAATAATAAATAATGAAAATTTACTTAATTACTATACATTATTATTAAATCCAAATTTAAAAGATTTTATTATTGACGCAAATGCAACTCATATAATAATAAAATATGTTTCTTTAATCCCATCTCCAAAAAATGATTTTATTATTCAATTTTTAAGTGATAATATATTTGAATTAGCAACAAAAAAACATTCTTGTTGTGCATTACAAAAATGTATTGAATTTTCAAATCAAAAACAAAAAAAATTTTTATTATTATCAGTTGCAAATAAATCTTTTGGTTTATTTACTGATCAATATGGAAATTATGTTGTTCAATATGTTGTTAATGCTTGTGATTATGAAATTAATAAAATTATTGTTTCTAATTTATTATATGATATTCCAAAATTTGCTTCTCAAAAATTTTCTTCTAATGTTATTGAAAAATGTTTAGATTGTTCTGATGAAGAAACTAAAGATTTAATTGTAGAAAAATTTTGTGATCAAAAATTAGTTCAAACACTTTTATTTGATATGTATGGAAATTATGTTTTACAAAAAACAATAAGTTTAGCAAAAGAACCTTTTAAAAGTAAATTTTTTTCAATGGTTGGTCCAATAATGGAAAATTTAAAAGTTTTAACTTTTGGTCAGAAATTATATAATAAATTATTATCAAGTTTTCCTGAATTGAATATTTATGTTAAAGGACAAAATAAAGGAATGAATTTAAAGAAAAAAAATAAAAAAGATAATCAAATGAATAATAATAATATGAATAATATGAATAATATTAATAATATTAATAATATGAATAATTTTAATAATAATAATTTTGGTATGAATATGAATGTTAATAATATGATTTTTAAAAATGGAAATCAACAATTTTTTAATCCTTATCAATATCAAAGAAATTTCCCAATGGTAAATAATATGATGAATATTAATAATTTTAATGTAAATAATGGGAATTTGAATAATCAAATGGGATATATGGGAAATATTGATAAAATGAATTATTTCAATAATTGTAACTATAATTTTATTGGAAACATGAATAATAATTATATGTAAAGTATTATATAGCCATTGAATTTTAAATAGATTTTAGGATTTTTTAATCTATAGGAAACTATTAAAAAACATATGTTTGATAAATTATTTTGTATTAAATTTAATAATATTTTTATTAAAACATTAAGATTAAATATATATATTTTATTTCATTTATTTTTTTAAATAAAATTTTTCAAATATAATTTATATTAATTAAGAAAATATTAATTTAATTTTATCATTTCTAAATATTTAATATTAAAAAGTATATAAAAATTTATTAAATAAATAATTAAAATTTTATTTTTTACTCAAAAAAAATAATTTTATAAATCACTTTTCATATCTTCATCTAATTTCAATTCAACATTTTTTTTTTTCTCAGCTTCAGAATCAATACCTAAATGACTATTAATAAACTTTATAACTCCATTTTTTTTAAACTCACCTTCATATTCATAACCAAATTCCTTATGATCTTTTAAATAAAATCTAACAGTAGGATATTTAATTAAAGATTTTTTTAAAGAAACTTCATTTTTACTCATATCAATTTTTCCAATTCTCAAATTATATTTTTTTAATTTATTTTTATATTCACTAAATATTTCATCATAAATAAAAACTGATTTTTTCCCATCTTCAATAAATTCATTATAAAATAAAACTAAAACATTAATATCATTATTAATAACATCATTATCAAAACTTTTTCCAACAATATTATAAACTTTCCCTTCTTCATTTTTAATAATATCTTCACTTTTTCTTCCCAATTCTAATTTTCCTTTTTCAAAATCATCAACAAATTTCATAACATTTTCTTCATTAATAACTCCATTCATAACATAATAAGCATTCATTCCTTTTTTTGTATCATAAATTCTAACAGTTGGTAAATCAGTAACTTTTACATTTGTTAAAGAATTTAATTCTTGTTCTCTTAAATCAAAAATTCCAGTTAAAATTACTCTAATTCTCCCAAATAATTTTTCAGATAAATTTTTAAATAATCTATCTAATTCAATTGAATTTGAACTATTTGGATCTCTAAATAAAAATAATCCAGGTTCTTTAAATTTCCATATTAATCTTGCAGTTTTATGATTAAATGATAATAATTTATCATATGAATTTTTTTTAATAAAATTTATTATTCCTTCCTTTGTTAATTTACCATATAATTCAGTTCTTTCTTCACCATTTTTTCTATATAAAATTATTGTATTTTCCTTTACTGAATATGTCTCATATGCAGTTATAAAATCACAATTACCAAAAAAATTTTCTCCATCTTCAATTGCAATATCATATAATATTTTTAATATATTTTCATCTTTACCAAAATAAATAATTGAAACTTCATGTGTATTTTTAAAATTAGAAATATCATTTAATGTCATTAATTCTAAAATTGGAGGTAAAGTATTTTTTTGCATCCATTTAATTATTCCATTTTCATCTAAATTTCCTGTGTATTCATATGGAATTCCATTTTTAAAAAATTTTAATGTTGGATAGGAATTTATATTATAAATTGAACCTATTTCTTTATTTGATGACATTTCAATTTTTGCTAAATTAATTCTTGGTTTTAATTTATATAAATATAATGATGCTTTTGTGTATGTTGGTAAAAAATTTTTACAGTGACCACACCATGATGTGTAAAATAATACTAATAAGTTTTTTATTCGAGTTATTGTTCTATTGAAATTTAAATCTGTTAAAATTATTACACTATCGTCTCTTTGATAACGATATTTGTTTTGTTTTCTTGATTTTATTTCAGATAGGGATATTGTTAATAAAAATAGGAGGAATATTAATTTTTGATTCATTAATTTTTTTTTTTTTTTTTGGTTTATTTTTTATTTAGAATTTTTTTTTAAATCTATATTATTTATATTTGTTTAAAAAAATTTTTTATTTTTTAATTTATTTTTTTTATATTTTTATTTTTTACTATTTTTAATTAATATTTTGATAATATGTCATATCATTATTTATTTCATTGTTAATTGAAACATTTGCATTTTTTAACATTTCATCTAATTTTTGAATTCTTGTTCTTAATCCTTCTAATGCTTCTGATTTAATTGGTATATTCCTTCCTTTGAATTTACTTATATTATTATTATTATTATTACCTTTATTATTATTACTTTTATTATTATTAATATTAGTTTTATAAATATTGTAATTTGAATTAATATTATTAAAATTTCTACTATAACTATTATTATTAATATTTCTATTATAACTATTATTATTATTATTTTTAAATTTATTTTCTGTATCATTACTAAAAGATCTACTTTTTTTTTGTTTATACAATGAAATATTTACTCCTATATTATTATTATCATTAATATTATTATTATATGTAGGAATAGGAATATTTGATTTATATGAATTGGTATTATAAAAATTTTCATCTAAATCTTTTATTTGTTTATTTGTTGAATTTTGAGAATAATAAGGTGAATTTAAATTAGGATTTATATTTTTATTTTTTATTTGAATTTGAGTAGAAGGTAATTTTTGATTATGAGAATATATATTAACATTTTCTTCATTAATAAAAGAATTTTGATTATCTTGATTATTAATATTTAAATTATTATTTGTAGTAACTATATAATTATTTTCATAATTATCATTTTGTTCATTTAATAATTTAGAATAATTTCTCATATTATAAGATTTTTCTACTTTTTTTTTCCCCATTTTTTCATTTAATTCTTTATTTTCATTTAATGCCTTTTCTAATCTATCATATAATTGTTTATTTTCATTTTTATACATTTCCAAATCTTTTGAAATATTTTGATTAAATCCAATTAAATAATTTAGTAACTGATCAAATAATGATATATCAATTATTTCATTTTCATTATCATTAAATTTTATTCCTAATTGAGAAAATAATTCTTTTTTAGAATTTAAAAATTCATCAATATTTTTTTGTTTTTCTACTAATAAACAATTATCTCTTTTTAAAATTTCATTTTGTTCTCCAATTTCATTTATATAATTATTATATTTATTATCTTGATCAACATAATTCTTGTCTTTTATTATATTTATATTATTTAATTTCTCTGAAAAAGATTTTGATTCATTTTTCAAACTTTCATATTCTTCTTTTAATTTATTTAAACTCTCTTCTAATAATTGATTCTTTTTTATTAAATAATGATTTTCATATTTGAGATTTAAATTTTCTAATTGTAATTCTGATATAACATTTTCAAAATTTTTTTCTTTCTCTTGAATTATTTGATTTGAAGATGTGTTTAATATTTTATTTGAATTTTCTCTTTGACTTAATATGTTATTTTTAAATTTTGTTATTGTTTCGTCTACTTGAGATAAAATTTTCCTATATGATTCTACATTAATTTCATTAGATGACATATTATAATTTAAATTAAATTTTTTAAAAGTAAATTATTTCATTATAGAATGTTATATTTTAAAAAAAATGTTTTGAAAAATAATATTTATATGAAATGAAAATTTAAAAGAAGTATAGTTAAAATTGTTTTATTTGATTTAAAATATTTTAATATAAATATTCGAGTTCAATATAATGATTTTATAAATATCTTTTTAATAATATATTTAATAAAACATTAAAATATATGATACAATACTT
>JAJJLH010002773.1:0-13813 GCA_023806865.1 Isotricha sp. YL-2021a | reverse complement strand
TTTATAACAAAAATAAAATATTAAATAAATATCAATTATAATTCTTTTAAAAATAAATCAGAATATATTTTTTAAATATCCTTTCATTTTTAAAGCAAAAAATTTTTTAATCTAAATCTTAAAACAAATACACAATTTTAAATTAAAAAAAAAATTCTTTCAATAATATTAAAATCATAAAAATAATATAAACTAATTAAAATGTCTGACACAGAAGACGAAAAAGAAGAAGGAGAAAATGAAGAAGAAGAAAACGAAGAAAAAGAAGATGATGAAGGAGAAGAAAATGAAGATGATGAAGGAGAAGAAAATGAAGATGAAGAAGGAGAAGAAAATGAAGATGAAGAAGGTGAAGAAAATGAAGATGATGAAGATGATAAAAAGAAAAAAAAGAAAAAAGATAAAAAAAAAAAAGGAAAAGAAAAAGAAAAAGAAAAAGATAATGAAAAATTTCCAGATAAAAAATTAGTTTTATCAAATGAAATTAATTTAGATTTATCTAATAATAATTTAAATAATAATAATAGTCCTTTTCCATTCGAAAATTTTACAAATATTATTCCAGAAAGACCAAAAACAATTTTAGATATATTGAATGAAGTAAATAATGAAATGGAAAGTTTATCTAATGAATTAGATAAAACTTTAAGTTTTATTGATCATAAATCAATTGATAGAGAAAAATATGAATTACAAGATTTATTAAATAAAGCAAAAGAATTAACTAGAATAATTGATATTAATGAAAGTAAAAAAGAAGATAAATTCGTTCAATCTGATAGTGAAGATGAATTTTATAATAAAGGAATTCAAACAAAAGATAATATTAATCAAGATATTCAATATAATAATATTAATTATATTAATCCTAATAATTTAAATAATTATAATCAAAATCAATTTCAAATTCAAAGAAATAATTTTCCATATGATCCAAATAGAAATAAAGATTATTATGCTTCTTTAAAAAGTAATATTAGTGATAATAATAATTTAAATCCTAATTTAAATAATATTAATAATAGTAGTTTTAATCCTAATTTTAGTAATCAAAATCGTTTTCCTTTAAATAATCCAATAAATAATTTTTCAACAAATCCTAATTTAAATAATAGATTTAATACTGGGAGAATGAAAAAAATGGATAATTTATATAGAAATAATCCTTTTTCAGGAAGACAACCTGTTATTTATTCTCAATCTGGTAATCAAAATAATTTAAATGTTCCTTTAAGTCAACAACCTTTAAGAAATATTAATAATATAGATAATAATAATAATTATTTTAATCAAAATAATCCTAAACCTTTTGAAAGATTTAAACCTAGAAATATTTCACAAGCTATGGATATTTTACTTGATAAACAATGATAAAATATTAAATATGATTTCTTTATAATATTTTAATAATCTAATTTTTATTTTTTTTAATTTAAATTTTTAAATATATTTTGTCTTTTTTTTAATTATATTATTAAAAATATAAATATAACTATCATAATTTGAAATGTAATAAAAAAGATTAGAAAATACATATGAATTTTTTTCAAAAAATAATTAATAAAAATGTTTTTTATATTAATTTGAATGATATAATTTATTTTAATTGATAATTTTTTTAATTTAGAAAGTAAAAATTTTTTTTAATAATAATTATTTTTTTAAATGTCTAATAATGATTATTTAAATAGAAAAAGAAATAGAACTTTTAAAGAAGATTTGGAATTAGAAAATATATTAAACATTACAGACAAATTAATAATAACATGTGATAACTGTAAAAAAAATATTACATCATATCCAAAAATAACATTATCTCTCCAAGAATATAAAAATGTATATTGTTTAAGTTGTTGGCTAGATTATTATATATCAATAAATAAACAAACCAAATTTAAAAATGTATCATATATAATTTTAAATAAAATGAATTCAAATTTATTTACATCTAATTGGACTTTAAATGAAGAATTTCTTTTATTAAACTCAATAGAAAAAAATGGTTTTGATAATTGGGAAGATATATCTGATTCAATATTAACAAAAACAAAAGAAGAATGTGAAGCTCATTATAATTCATTTTATTATAGATCAAAAAATTGTTTTATTCCTTTAGATGATGATATAATAATTGAAAATAAAGAGAATGAAAAATTTAATAATGAATTAGAAAAAGAAAAGATAAAAATGATTAAATTAAAATCTGGAAAAATTCCTGAAATTACTAATTTAAAAAACACAAAATTAATAGAAAAAGGATTAGAACATAGAGAAAAAAAATCAAAAAATGAAAAATTAAATTTTCCTTATAATTTAGAAGGTTATTGGCATAAAAGAAAAGAATTTGAAATTGAATATGAAAATGATATTGAAAAAGAAATTGCCGATATAGAATTTTTTGAAGATGATTCAAAAGAAGAATTAAAAATAAAAGAACAAGTATTATCAATGTATAATAAAATTTTAGATGAGAGAGAAAGAAGAAAAGATTTTGTAATTGAAAGAAAAATAATTGATATAAAACAACAAAATAATATTGAAAATAGATTAAATAAAGATGAAAGAGAAATATATAATTGTTTAAAACCTTTTATGAGATTTTTATCAGAAAATGAATTCCAAGAATTATTTGATAATTTACTTATAGAAAAAAAATTAAAACAAAGAATAAATGAATTAATTGGATATCAAAATCAAGGATTAAAAACTTATGATGATATAGAAAAAAAAATTGAAAATAATATGAAAATGCATAAAAAATATCATAAGAAAGAAAATACTTTAAATAATATGATTACTGAAACATGTGGTATTGGCGCTAATATTAAAAATTTTTTAATTAATTGTCCTGATGAAATTCAAGATAGTAAAGAAATTGAAGAAAATTTTTTAAAAAAAATTAATATGTCAAAAGAAACTTTTAAATATATTAAGAAACAAATTGCTCAAAGTATTATTGAAGAAAGAAATATTCATCAAATTGAAAAAAATAATTTATTAGGAGAAAATACTATTAAATGCTTAGATGATTCTATCGATTATTTTATTCAATATTGTCCTAATGAAAAAAATAATAATAATGAAAATAAAAAATAATTATCCAATTATTTATATAAAAAAATAAAAAACTTAAATTATAAAAATTTAAATATTATAAATATTAATATTTAATTATTTTTTATATCCGCAAACCATCATACATTTATAAAAAAATAAATATTTTTTTATAATTAAATTTATGAGTTTTCAAAATAAAAATTCATACAGAATTAAATTTAATAATTATTTATTTATCATAACCACTTAATAATAATGAATGGTTAAAAAATATAAATAATTTTTGATAATTAAATCTATGAGTTTTCAAATTAAAAATTCATATAAAAAAATTATTTATTTTTTTTTATTAAATATATGATGGTTTAGGGATATATAAATATTTATTTAATTATCTAAAAAATCTTTCATCAATTATTTATTTTTTTAAATTAATTTTTAACTATTTTTATATTTAAATCATATAATACCAAAAATAAATATAGTATATAATGAAACCTTCACCTACTCCTGAAGAAATTGAAAAAGACTTAGAAAGTGAAGAATTTATTTTAAATAATGATTCAAATCAAAAATTTAAAATGAAAATAAATTATGGAAAAACAAATTTAATATTTTTTGTTGAAAGTTTAAGAGATTTTCCAAGAAAATACTATGAATTAAATACATTTTTATCAAATATTCAAAATGAAGATGAAAACTTTTTTATATTTCAAAATTGTCAAAAGTTAGTATTTGGAATAAAACAATGTGTAAATAATAAAAAATATAAAATTTCTGACACAAACGATATATTTAAATTATCAATTGAAAATGATTTTTTTGAAGGTGGTTTAGCAACAATTAAAATTCCATTAAAAGAACAAGATTTAAATATTAAAGTTAATTCATTAATTGAAGTAGTTTTAGAATCAAAAAATGAATTAATTAAAATAAAAGAAGAAATAAAAAAATCAAATGAAGAATTAAATAAATCAAAAAATGATTTAAATCAAGTAAAAGAAGAAATAAAAAAATCAAATGATTTAATAAAACAAAATAAAGAAATAATTAATCAATTACAAAATGAAAAAAAAAATATTGAAGATGAATTAAAAAAAAATAAAATAAAATTTGCAAAAGAAACTTTTGAAGCAACAAATATATTAAATGATGAAGAAAAAATATTAATAAGTAATTGGATTCATCCAAAAAAAATATTCAAATTTAATATGGTATTTAATACAAATAAAGATGGAGCATCAGCTTCAACTTTTCATTATTATTGTGATGGTGTTTCTCCAACTGTTGTAATAGTTAGAGATACTAATGGTAATAAATTTGGAGGTTATACTACTTCTACTTGGAATCAACCTGGACCTGGAGCTAATTATGGAAGAGATCAAGATGCTTTTATTTTTAATTTGTCAAAAAAAATTAAATATTTACAAACTGATAAATTAGTTTACTATTCAATTTATAGACATAATTCATATGGACCAACTTTTGGAGGTGGATTTTGTCTTTATCTTGCTGATAGTTGTACTGGTAATACTAGTAGTTATACTAATAATAATCCTTCTAGTTATAATACTGATAATAAGAATTTAATTGGAAATTCTGGTCAAACAAGTTTTCAAGTTTCTTATTATGAAGTTTATCATGTTATGGAAGAATAAAAATGAATTCTATATTTTATTTAAATATATTTATTTTGTGTTTGTACTTAATAAAATTTTTAATTTAATATATTTTATCTATTTGTTTAAATTTGTTTAAATTATAATTAATAATTTTAACTAATAAATAATTATGGGGCAATTGATGTGTTGTGATAACAAATCAAAAAAAGAGAAAGATGATTCCCAATTTATTCAAATATCTAAAAAAAAAACAATGGAAGATATAATAACTTTACCTATTTATAATCATTCAAAAGAAATAAGTAATAAAAATTTAATTAATAAAAGTGAAACATCAAATATAAAAAGAATTAAAATTAGGAAGGAAGAAAATGAGAATAAAAAGATTAATTTCTTTAAGCAAGAAAATATAGATATTCCTAATTTAATAAAAAAAAGTAAGAATATTAACGAAGAAAAAGAAAATAATTTAAATAATAAAAATAAAAATATTGGAAATAAAAAATACATAATTAAAAATATTGAAAATAAAAAAGAAAATTTAAATATTAATTATAAAAATGATGAAATAAATGATATTAATAATATTGAAGAAAAAGAGTTTAAAGTCATTGAAAATAATGAATTAATTAATAAAAATACATATGCAATAATAAAAATAAATAAGGAAACGAAAGATAAAAATAATGAAATTGATTTTAAAATTAATGACAGAGATATGGAAATACAAAAAGAAGAAAAAAATAAAATTGAGGAAAAAAAAATTATTTTAGAAAATAAAGAAATAGAAGAAGAAAAAGTAGAAAAAAATGAAGTTCAAAATGAAGAAAAGAAAGAAGAAAAAGAAAATGCAACTAAAGAAAATATACAAAATGAAGAAAAAAGAAAAGAAATTGATGAAAGTTCTGAAGAAACACAAAAAAAAGAAAATAATGTAACCTATAATGAAATAAATAAATTAAATAATGAAATAAAAAATGAAGAAATAAATAATGAAATAAATAAAGAAAATATTAATATTTTAAATGAAAAGGAAAAAGAAAATATAAAATATTTAAAGAAAGAAGAAAATGAAGAGAAAAAGTATGATGAAATAAATGAAAAAGAAAAATTAAATAAAACTTTAAAAGAAGAAAAAATAGAAGAAAAAAAAGAAATTGAAAAAGAAGAGAAAAAAAAAGAAATGAATGAAATTGAAAATGATAAAAAAGTAGAAATAAATGAAATAAAAGGAAAAGAAAAAAAAGATGAAATAAATGAAATTAAAAAAGAAGATAAAAAGGAAGAATTAAATGAAATAAAAGTAGATGAAGTAAATGAAGAAGAAAAAAAGAAAGAATCAGAACAAATTAAAAATATAATAAAAGAAGGAATTAATGAAGAAATCAAAGAAAACAAAAATTTAAATGAAAAAAAAAAAGAAAATGAAATAAAAAGTATTATTAAAGAAGAAATAAAAGATAATAATATTTCTATAAATTTAAATAATAATGAATTAAAAAAATACACAAATGTAAATCACTTAAATAATGCAAATATAAAAGAAGAATTCAATTTAGATAATGAAAAAATAAAAAAAACAATAGGAAATAACAAAATAAATAAACTAGATGAAGCAGATGATGATATAAATAAAAAAATTAAAGATAAAGAAGATATCATGCTTAATGATGAGGTGAATAATATTAAAAATGAAATGAGTCAAAATAATAAAAATGATAATGAAAATAATGTGTTAGAAAATACAAATAAAAAAATAGAGGATGAAGAAAAAAATAAAGAATTAGAAAATAAAAATAATGAAGAAACAATACCAAATAATGATATTAATGATAAAGAAAAAAATCAAAAAAATAATAATAATAATAATTTTATTAATGAAAAACAAAATAATAGTAATATAGGAAATAGAATTGAAAATGAAGATTCAAAAGAAGATTTTAATGAAAATAAAAATAAAGGAATAAATGAAGATAATAAAGAAATATATGGAAATAAAGAAATAAATAATAATGAAAAAGAAAGCAACAAACAAACCTTTAACAATAATTTATTTGATTTCAATAATTCTCCATTAAAGGAAAAAAATGGAATATAAAAAATAATTCTTTTTCTAAAGAAAACAAATAAAAATAATTAGAAAGAGTAAAAATGTTTGAACAAAAATAATAATATTATGTTTAATTTTTTATAAACATTATTAAAAATTTTGTTTTTTTTTATTTTTTGAATTTCTTATAACTTTTCTTTTCTTCTTCTGAGTTAATAAAATTATTTTAATTAAAAATAACACCTACACAAATGAAAATGAAATGAATAAAAAACTAAGATATAAGAAATATTAAAATAAAATAAATCTAAAATCATAATTCAATGAAAAAAAAATTTTATTTTCCCAATTAAATATTCTTTAATCAATTAAGTATAACTAGATTACTTTATTTAATTATTAAATCTTCTACCATTTCTATTCCTATTTCTATTCCTTCTTCCAAAAGAATTTCTTCTAAATTTATTTCTTTGATTATTTCTATTATTATTTCTATTTCTATTTCTTCTTTGTCCCCTTATTCTTCTTTCTCTTCTTTGACCATTTGAATTATTATTCCTATTATTTCTATTATTTGATATTCTTCTAAATTTTCTTCTGAATCTTCTTCTTTGAACATTTGAATTTTTATTTTGATTTTCATCTTTATTTGAATCATCATATTGATCTTTAAATCTTTCTTTTCTTAAATTTAATATTTCATTAGCTTCATTTTTTGTAATATTATCTTTTGTTTGAAGACCAAATCTTTTTATTCTTTCAATTCTCTTCTGAGATTCTTCTGTTGGATCTGGAATTCCAAATCTTTTTCTTCTTTCAAGTATTTTTTCTTCTTCTGTTTTTGTTGTTGACATTTTTAATTTAAATTTATAATTTGAATATCATTTATAATATAAAAGTTAATATAAATAAAAAAATATTTAATTAATAAATTAATAATAAATTTTAAAATTTTCATATTTTTTTCTTTGATAAAAAAATCACAAATTTGTTATAAAAAAATTCATTATAAATTATTATATTATTATATTTAAATTTGATTTTTTTCATGTTTTTTATGAATAAATCATTATGAAAATAATAAAATGAATTATATTTTTTAATTTTTTAATTTAACTTTATTACATTTATTTTCATAATTTTTGAAAAAAACCTTTTTATCTTAAATTTTCACAGAGTTTTTTCCTAATTTTTATATATTTATTTTTTTTATAATATTTTTATTTTTTATTTGATTTTAAATACACTATATTTATGGAAAATTTAGAAATTAAAACAAAAGATGGAAGTTTTTTTCCAATTGAAGATGTTACAAATACTGAAAATGATGAAAAAAAAATAAATACTCATTTTTTTATTGATGAGGAAATATTTATTAAGCAAAAAGAGGAAATATTAAAAACAAAAAGAAAAAATAATAATCAAGAAAATAGATTAAGCAATAAAGATACATCTTCTTTTTCAAATATTGATTTAAACATATTAAATCAAGATAATATTGAAAAAAATGATATTAATGAAAAAGAAATAAATAATGAAATAAATAATTATTTAACTTTAAATGATTATAATTATTTTGAAAGTACAGAATTTTTTTGCGATATTTCAGGTGATGAAAAAGACTCTTTTCCTATTTTAGATACAACATGGACAAATGAAAAACAATTAAAATTATATGGAAATAAAATTAAATTTATTGAATTAAGAAATTTGGCTTTAAGAACAGTAAATGAAGTTAATTATAAAAATAATGGAATTCAAATTAAAATAAATTTTAATTTAAAAGGTGAAAGTCAATTATGGATTTTTTCAAGATGTTTTATAAATATTAATTTTGATGAAAATGATTCAAATTATGAATATAATAAAAATAATAATTCAGGAATTTTTAATAAATATACTTCATTAATTAAAATTTCAAAAGAAGTAAATAGTAATAAATGTTATATTCATTTTTCAACTTTTTATGAAGATAAAAATAATGAAAAAATATATTTGAAAACATTTTATAAAAGACAATTAATAGAATTTAAAGTAAAAAATAATCAATCAAATAATTACAACATTAATGAAAATGATATATGTGAATTTAATTTAATTTTATTAGATTTAGGAAATGAAGAAATTAAAACTAAAATTTCTGTTAATGGAAGTAAAAGAACAAATGATACAAAAGGAAATTTTTATCTTCCAATTAATAAAAAAGCAAAAATTTTATTTTGTGGTGTTGGGGAAAGTGTTAAAATTAAAAATTTAATTATAAATTCCTTTAATAAAGAAGAAGAAGATACAATTTTGAATAATGGATTTTTTATTATTGAACAAAAAAATTGTGATTGTTGTTCTATTTTTTAATATATTATTTTAATATATTTTTATAATTTAATATAAATCAATAATTATTTTTGCATTTTGTTTTATCTTCATTTTAAAATTAAATATTTAAGTTGTATTTTGTTTTTTTATTTAAATTAAAAATATTTGAATTTTTTGCTAATTTAGTTAAAAGAGAAAATGGAAATTAATTATGAATATTTTTTTAAAAGTTTAAATAAATATAAAAATGAAAGCCATGTTAAGTAAGAAATAAAATATTTGAATTTTTATAGAGTTTATGGTTTAACTGATACTTCTATGAGTAAAAATAAAAATATAATTCTCAATAATTCAATATATGAATTTTTTATTTTCTCAAAAAATGGAATTTGTATTTCACATTCTCAATATAAAAAAATATATGACAATGAAAATGATTACGAAAGATTTAAAAAATCAATAAAAAATATTTCATGTAATTTACTTAATAAAGCAACAGATACATCTTTATTTAATTTTTGTAAAATCAGAATTTCTAATTTAATAATTCAGATTTTATTAAAAGATGAAATGTCATTTATTGGTATTTTTCCAATTAATTCAAGTCATTATTTTCATAAATTAATTTTAATTCATATGTATATAGCTTTATTAAATTTTAAAGGAGACACAGTTGAAAAAATTGAAATAATTAACAAAAAAAAAATACAAAAAAAATCTTTTGAAACTTTACAATCTTTTTTTTACAAATTTGAAAATGAATTAGAAGAATTTAAAATGACCGATTTATTTGAATTTATGATATATGAATTATATTTTTTAAGATATATTGGAATACATTTTCAAAAAATATTCAATGAATTATTAAAAAGAGAAGAATTTAATCAATCTTCATATTTTAAATTTAAAAATTTATATATTGTTGATTTATCAACTGGAAATATTTTACTTGATTGGTTAGATATAGAAAAAAATAAAAAAAATATAAAATATTATTTAAATGATAAATTATGGTTTGAATTAATGCATCATTCAAAAATGATGATGGAAGATTATAAAAATGAACATAAATTTTATTTTACTTATATTGGTTCATCTTTTAGATTTGTTAAATTTGAATGTACTTCAACATTTCCAAGATTAACTTTTATAATTAAATTTATTCCTTTATTAAAAGGATTATCAATAATTCATATTTACTCACAAAAAAAATTATCTAGAATTACTGAAAATTCAGATCAACAATTATTTAGATATAAAGAAATTGATTTATTATATGGTGCAGATATTAGGACTAATAGTAATTTAGACTTTAGATATAGTGAACATAGAATACTTCAATATATTGAAAAATTTTTTATCGAATTTTTTATTTCTATTAGAAATTCAGAAATATTTAGAGATCAAAATACAAATAAAGAATTAAAATATTTTAATTATCCTATTATTTTAGAAATAAATAGAATAAGTGAAAATAGTAATTGTTCAGTTAATGAGATTATTGAAAAAATTAATAAAGGTTTAAAAGAAATGTATTATAATAATAATAATAGTAATGATAAAGGTTATAATAGAGCTGCTAGTATTTATAGTAGAATTTTTACTGATGCTGAGAAATTAGATAATGTTTTAGTAGTAAAAAAAGAAGATATTTTAAAAGATTTATTTGATAGAGATAATAAAAATACAAAAGAAAAAAAGAAAAATAGTAATAATATAAAAAAGAAAAAAAATGTTGTAGTATTAGTAAGAAATCATTTTTTAAATAATCAACAAAAAAAAGTAAATGAAAATAAATCTAATTCAATTTCTTTTAGTGATTCTGATGAAATTTCACAAAATGAAAAAGTTACAATTAATCAATCTATTTCTATTTCAAAAATTTCAAATAAATTAATTAAAAGTAATAGTAATAATAATATTAATATTAATGATGAGGATAAAAGAAGTAAAGAAATTTTATTAGATAAATTAATTGATATGAGTGAAAGTGGGAAAATATATATTGATGATATTAATACAGATAGAAATCTTAATAATAATAAATTATTCAATATTAAAGTTCCAAAACCAAAAATTGATGATAATGAGAATAAAGAAAAAAAAATGGAAAAATTAATTTTAATTGATGATATTGATAGTAATTCTCAAATTGTTTAAAATATTTTACATATATTCTTTATTTTAATAAATTTTATTTTTTTGTCTGAAAACAATTTATACAATAAACAATTTTTTTATTTGATATTTTAATTATATAAAAATAATTTATTAACAATTTTATAATTTAATATAAAAGATTTATTTTGATTAAATTTAACTCAAGTTTTAAAATAATAAGAATATATAAGAATAAATAATAATATTTACATCCAAATTCGTTATTCCAATTTTATATTTTTTGAACCTAAAAAAATAAATTATATATTATATTGATTTTTATTTTGGTTAAAATGTCTTATATTTTTTGGATATCTTGCATAATTTGTATAATCAATATAAAATTCAGTTCCTTCAGGATATTTTGGTGGAGTATTAATATTATAATTATCTTCATTAATAAGATAATTACTTTGATTTGTAGAATAATTATTATTATTAAAATTATAATTATATCTATTTACTTTTTCTACTTTTATGTTATGATAATCTTCATATTTACCTATTAATTGTTTTTCTCTTTCTTCAATTCTTCTTTTATATTCTTGAAAATCAAATTCATTCATTGATTTTGATATTTGTTCTTTTTTATTTCTTTCATAGTAATTATTTTGTAATGGAGTATTCATATTTTCATTATTAAAATTATTATAATTTATATTATTATTAATAGAATTATTTTTTTTTTCTATATCGTAATTTGTATTTATAGATTTTATTTGAAGATTATAATTATTATCTTCTTTTAATTTATTATCATAATTTGAATAATTATCATTAACTTGATTTTTATTTATTTGATAATCCAAATTATTATTTTGATTGATTTGATTATTATTATAATTCAAATCAATATTTTGTTTTATTTGATTATTACTATAATATAAATACTTATCTTTATTGAATTGATTATTATTATTAAATTGTGTATTATTATTTATTAATTGATTATTATTATAAAATTTAGATTTTTTATATTCATAATTATCATTTTCTAAATTCATTCTATTATTTCTAAAAGTAGGAGGAGAAAAAATTTTTTGATTGTAATTTCTTTTTTGATAATCTCCAAAAGGAATTCCACCTTTTCCAAGTGAATAATAATCGTAATAATAATTATTTGAATTATCAATTGGAGTAAGGGTTCCATTATATTTTCTACTAAAATAAGTTTGTGGTGTTTTTATTGCTTTATATTCTTGTCCTATTTTATCTGTTAAAAAATCTTGATTATCATTTGATATTGGTTGAAAATTTGAATTCGTTTTTCCTGTTTTTTTTAAATAATTTAAAAATTCTATTCTTTCTATATTATCAAATTCATTTTGACGGTTATAATAATTCTGCATTTTATTATTTTAATTTTTAATTTTATAATAATTAAATTATATATTTTTTTTAATTTCTTTTTTTCATTTTTTCAAAAAAAATATATATTTAAAAATATTAAAAAATAATAAAAATGAAATTAATTAATTAAGTTAATTGTTTTAATATTATTTTATGAAATAATTGATTTTATAATTTTAAAATAATCAATGATAAATTTCCATTCTTTTTCAATGTAATTAATTTCTAATGTTTCACATTTTTTTAATTTATACACTTCAAGTAAATCATCAAATTTAATATTATTTAATTCTTCTAATTTAATCTTTCCATTTATAACATCTTCAACAATTTTTAAATTTTTTATATTTATTAATCTCCCACTATAATTATGGAAAAAAGAATTAAAAGTAGAATTAATTTCTTCATGAATTTCTCTATCTTGTTTTGTTATACCATTTTTTCTATAATTTTTTACTATTCTATTTAATACTTGAATATAATCAGTTTCAAAATTTAATTTTTTATTATCAAATAAAATAATTTTATTTTTATATAATTTTGATAAAGCTAACATTTGTTTTGAATAATTATTTGAAATTTCATTTGATAAAAAGTTTTCATTTAATTTATTTGTGTTTTCTAAATATTCAAAGAATAATTCTTTTTCTTTTTTTTTTTGAAGAATTAAATCTTTATAATTTGATTCATTAATTAATTCTTTTTTTCCTTCTAATTCTTCAATTTCTTTAGATGTGAAAAATGGGGTAATATCAATTTGATTTTTTGGATATTCTATTTTTTGAAACTGCTCTTTTAATTTTTTATTTTTCATTTTTGATTTATTTTTTAATTTTTTTAAAGTATTTTGATTAAAATTTGATTTATTATTTATTTCTGAATTTTTAAATTCAGATTTTAAATCATTTGAATTATCATTTATTTCTGAATTTTTAACTTCAGAATTAAAACTATTTTGATACAAATTTGTATTCTTATTTATTTCTGAATTTTTAGAATTTGAATTAAAACTATTTTGATACAAATTTGTATTCTTATTTATTTCTGAATTTTTAGAATTTGAATTAAAACTATTTTGATACAAATTTGTATTCTTATTTATTTCTGAATTTTTAGAATTTGAATTAAAACTATTTTGATACAAATTTGTATTCTTATTTATTTCTGAATTTTTAGAATTTGAATTAAAACTATTTTGATACAAATTTGTATTCTTATTTATTTCTGAATTTTTAGAATTTGAATTAAAACTATTTTG
>JAJJLH010002772.1:0-13842 GCA_023806865.1 Isotricha sp. YL-2021a | reverse complement strand
AATGAAGAAGAAAAAAAAAATGATGATGAAGAAAAAAAAAATGAAGATGATATAAATAAAACTAAAAAATCATTTGATATTGAATTATATTTTTTTTATCACCTTTTGTCCTTTTTTTATATGATAAATTAAAGGTAATATTAATTCATGTTTAAATTTGGATGATTTTCTATTAGAATAATTATATGATAAATTATCACTTTATATAATTTAAATTAGCATTTTATATAATTTACCTTAACAAAATTATTTTCCTTCACATGTTTGTATAAAATAATTTGAAGGATTTAAAAAAAATTGTTTATAAATTATGATACTTTAAATTTCCTTTTGAATTCATATTTATTTTATTTATATTTTTTATATTTTCATTATTTTTTAATTTAATTATTTAAAAAATATATCATATTTATTCATAAGTAAATATTTAACATTATAATTCAAAAATATTAATTATATAATAATCAAAATTTATATGAATTAGAAATAATGATAAAGATATATTATATTGGAAAAAATATTCGTTATTATTTATATCAATTGATAATAAATATAAAAAAATAAATTTACAATTTTCCAATAAAATTTTTTTTCATATATATATTACTTATCAAAATTTCTCATAAACATATTTGAAAAAGAAGAAGTAGGGTCATATTTAATATTTAAATTCATTTTCTCTGCTTTAACTAAATCTTTTTGTACTTGATTACTTACACTGTCCCATAAATGTTGTTGTCTTTCTTTAAAAACATTATGTCTTACTCTTTGATTTTGATAATCCCAATATTTTTCAAATATTTTTTTAAACTTTTCATTATTATGTAAATTTTTAATTTTATATGTTCCATTTTTTCTTATTTGAATAGTTTTATCTATTATTGCACTTATATCTGTTTTAAATGAATCTGAAATAACTGGGAAAAAATGAACTTCTTTGATTAATTTTTTTAATTGATTATTTGTTTTTTTATTCTTAATTTCTATTTCCATTAATTTTTTATACATACTTTTTCTTCTTGGAAATAAAATATTTGAAAATGTTAAATTATTTTTTTTTAATATAATATTTTTTTCATTTAATTCTGAAGTAAGATTATTTTGAGAATGGAATAATTTTTTATTTTTTAAATTAAAATTATTTAATGTATTAGAATTTATTAATAAATTGTTTGATAATGATGATTTAAATTTTTCTGAGTTTGAATTATTTATAAATAATCTTATATTATTTCTTCCAAAAGATTGTTTTGATTTATTATAAAAATTATCTTTATGAAATGATTTTAAAGAAATTCTTTTATTGTCTTTTGAATTTTCTTTATCTTTAATATTAGTAAGAAAAACATTTGAATTATCCTTTGTTATATTATTAATATTTTTATCAATTGAAAAATTTGAAAATGAATTAAAAGTTTCACTAAATTTATTTCTTTTAAAAATTATTCTTGTTGATGATTTTTTTTCTTCTGAAAAAGGAAAAATAGATTTTTTTTTAATTTTAGGAGATTTTTTCCTCTTTGAAAAAGATATATCATAATTTATTAAATCATTTTTATTTTCAATATTAATATTGTTAAAATATTTTTCTATTTCTTTTTTTCTTCTTCTAATTGCGGAATGAAGAGAATTTGTTTTTAAACTTTGTTTAATTTTTATTATTGGTTCTCTTAAAGTTCTGAAAATAGTATTTTTGAATAAATCATTTTTTTTTATTATTTTATTTCTACGATATGATATTATCTCCATTATTTTACTAAAAAAATTTTTTTTAATATAAAAAAATTAAAATAATAATTTCTAAAATTTATATAAATCAAAAACAAATTAAATTTAAAATAAATAAAAAAATATATTAAATAAAAAAATATAAATAATCAAATCAATAATTTTCTTTTAACAGAATCAGTATCTTCTTTTGTTAAAGCACTTGTTGATCTTTTAAAATTTGAAGTTTTAATAGGACTAAAAAATCCATATGTATTGTTTTTGTTAATTTTATTATAATTATTAATTCTTTCTATAATTTCTAAATTATCTTGTTGATAACTATTAATTCTTTCATCAACTTCACTTTTTATTCTTTTTTCTTGATTTATTTTTTCTTGTATATCTTTGATAATTTTCAATTTTTTTTTAATTTCTTCTTTTTTTCTTTTTTCTTCAATTTTATAATGATTTAATTGAATTTTATCATGTAATTCTTTATGCTTTTCTTTAATATCAGTTTTATTTTTATTATAAATATCTTCTAATCTATCTCTTTCTAATTTTGTTCTTATTCCTTCATTTTTATTTTTATTACTTATATTATCTCTCCATGAACCTAAAGTTACTTGAATTTGATTTTTCATTTGATAAATTTTATTTCTTTTTCTTATTAATTCTTCTTTTTCTTTTTTTTTTCTTTCATTTAATTTTATTTTATCTTTTAATACATTTACTCTTATTTTTTCTAAATTTTCTTGATTTTTTGATTCTATTATTTGTCTTCTTACTACTTTTATTTCTTCATTATTTAATAATTTTTTTCGGTTTGATAATATTTCTTCATCTCTTTCACTTTTTGTTCTATCTTTTTTTATCTCATTATATTGTTTTATTAAATTATCTATATTCTCATCTAAATTATCATAGTTAAAATTTTCTTTTGGGGATTTCATTTTTGATAAGTAAAATTTTAATAATATTTAAATTAATTATAATTCATTTATTTGATTCAAATAAAATAATAACAATGAAGTAAAATTTGTAAATGAAGAAAAAATATTAAATATACAATTTATATAATTAAAAAATTATATAATAAAGTATTTTAAAAATAATTTTCTTTGCTTATGTTATTTGTAAAAGAAAAATTTCAATAGAAAATATTATTATAATCATTTATTTTATAATACCAAATAAGAATTGTATGAATTGATTTTATAATATGTAGATTAATATTAATCTAATAAATCTACCTATACCTTTATTATTCTTTTATTAATTATAAAAATTTAATTCACTTAATTAATCCCAAAAATTTCCTATATTTAAACCAAAAAAAAAAAAATTATAAACTAATTTAAGACAAAAAATAATTTTTATCTATATAAAGTTAATTCCTAAAAACAAAATAAAAAAAAATGGGTTGTAGACAAACAAAAGAAGAAATAATAAACAAAATAATAGAATTATCAAACAACGTTTTAACAGTAGAAGAATTAGACACAATAATATTTAAAACAGGTTTCAATGAAAAAGAATTATTGAATTTAATAAAAATATTTATGAAATTAAAACCATCAAAAAGAGGAAAATTAAAATATGCTCAATTTTTACAATGTCCCTTTTTTAAATATAGTCCATTTGGTTGGCATTTATTAGAAGCTTTTGAATTAATTAAAGATTATGAAGAAGAAGAAGAAGAAGATGATGAAGAAGAAGAAGAAGAAAATGAAGAAAATGAAGAAGAAAATGAAGAAGAAAATGATGAAGAAAAAAAAAGTAATAGTAAAAAAAGTGAAAATAAAAGTAAAAAAAGTGAAAATAAAAGTAAAAAAAGTGAAAATAAAAGTAAAAAAAGTGAAAATAAAAGTAAAAAAAATGAAGAAGAAAAAAATGAAGAAGAAAAAAAAGAAGAAAAAAAAAGTAATGAAGAAGAGAAAAATGAAGAAAAAAAAAATGACGAAGAAGAAAAAAGTGATAATGAAGAAAAAAATGAAGAAGAAAAAAAAAATGATGATGAAGAAAAAAAAAATGAAGATGATATAAATAAAACTAAAAAATCATTTGAATCAAAAGATACAAAAACAAAAAAATCAAAAGAAGAAAAAAAAAAATTAAAAGAAGAAAAAAAAAAATTAAAAGAAGAAAAAAGAAGAAAAAAACAAGAAAGAATAAGAAAAAGAAAAGAAGCGCAATTAGCAAAAAGAGAAAATGCATTAAAAATGAAAAAAAAAAGTCATAGAGTAGAAAATATTTATAGGGATCCAGAAGAAGAAATTCCAGATTTAAATTTTAAAACATTTTGTGAAATTTTATATATATTTAGTCAATATTGTACAAAAGAAAAAAAGACTCAATCTTTTTTTAAATTATATGATTTTGATAATGATGGTAGAATAGGAATAAATGATATAAAAACTTATTTAAAAAATTTAAAAACAAATCCTTTTATTTTACAAAAAAAACCAAAAGATAAAAAAGAAGATGAAGAAAGTGATGACTCTGATTTAAAAAAAGAAAATAGTTTACTTAAAATTGAAGATTTATTAAATAAAGATGAAGATACTCAAATCGCTCAAATTGTTATTAGAGAAGCTACTTCGGGAAATAAAGATTATTTAGATTATTTTGATTTTAGATATATGTTTTTAAATACACAATTTTTAAGTGATTATCATCATTTTATTGATTTAGATAATGAAGTTGATGTTGAACCAAATATTCCTAAGGATATTAATGAAGGGAAAATTAATGTTTTAAATGATTATAATGAACAAGATTAGTTTTTTTTTAATTTTTTTTTGATTATTTTTGTATTTTATTTACTTTTTTAGTTTTATAATTTTTTTTCTTTTATTGTTTATTTTTTATATTTGAATGTTTTATAAATTTTTTTTAAATTTATATATTTTGAAATAATTATATGAGTTATATTCCAAAAATAAATGAATTAAATAATAATAATTTAATTTCAAAAAAAAAAGAAAAACAATAAATAAATAATAATGAAATAAATGAAAAAGAAAAATATTATAATAATTTAAATTTTTTATTTTAAAAATAAATAAAAAGATGAGGTTTAACAAAAGAAATTTCAATTAAGAAATATAAAATGAATATTGTTCAAAATTTTATTATGATAAACAACAAAATATTATTAACATTTTTAATGAAAAAATGTATTATTCATTTATTATGAAGAAATTTTTGATCTTTGTAAATTTTATTTTGTTAAAACAAAAACAGAAGGTAAATGTAAAATATAATGGAAATATATATAATATTCATTTATTTATATATATTTTTAAAAATCTTTAAATAATTATTATATATATAATTCTAATAATTTTCCAATTGAAAACTATTATTTATTTTATACTTTTCTCGATATTTGAAAATAATAAATTTTTTTAAATTTATTATAATTTACTTAACTGAGTAAGTAAAATTATATTTTTTTAATTATTTTTTTAAAAATATAAAATGGAACTATTACTTTGGTTATGGTATTATGATAAATATTTTTTTTTTGGAATTGAATCAACAATTCAATTCTATAAAAATAGTTGGATTCTCCCATTTATTTATCATTTGGTAATGATTTTTATTTGTTTTTATTATCTATATTTAGAAAATAAAGATTATTATAATTGTGATATATCATTTCATATG
Source organism: Isotricha sp. YL-2021a (assembly GCA_023806865.1). Taxonomy (NCBI): domain Eukaryota; phylum Ciliophora; class Litostomatea; order Vestibuliferida; family Isotrichidae; genus Isotricha; species Isotricha sp. YL-2021a. The sequence goes on along the minus strand of JAJJLH010002772.1, from coordinate 8,460 downwards.
TGGCATATTTTATCAATTATTATTCATTTTATTTTTGCAATTATATTATTTTCTTTTAGATTTTATATTAGTCAAATTCAAGAAAGTGAATTAAATTATTTTGATAATTCAAAAAAAGTTCTTCCAAAAGTCAGAACTTTAGAAAAAAAAATATATTATTGGATTAAACAAAAAACTTTACAAAGTCCTTTAGGTTTTATTATTTTATTTTTTGCTGTTATAATTTTTTTTGGTTCAATAATTTTAATAATTACTTATGATTTTGATATGGATTCTAGATGTGATAAAAAATTGAAAAATATTATTTTTTGGTATAGTGTTTTAATTTTAATTACTAATTCTCCTGCTATTTTATGTGGAATTATTATGTTTTTTACAAAAATTATTCCTGCTTTAATTAATATATTTTGTCCTAAATCACCAAATTATCAAAATATTATTTATAATAATGGAAATGATAATATGAATAGTTATTTAAGAAAATATGAAGAGTATGAATAAAAATATTTTATTATTTAAATACTTTTTTATTTAAATATCAATTATATTTATTTTTTTGTATATTTTTTCTAATAATTTTATGTTATTTATTATTAGTAATAATATTATTTAATAATAAAAAAAATATTAAATTAAATAATATTTTAATAAAAAAATAAAATTATTTTTTAAAAAATATATAGAAAATATTTATTATAAAAACCCAATTAAACATATTTTTTTTTTCAAAAAAAACAAATAAATGGAAACTAAAGTAAAAATAAATGAAGAAAAAATAAAAACATTTTTAAAACTAACAACCCCAAAAACAAAAGACAATCCATATTATCAAATATCATCAGACAAAAAATCACTTCTTTTATTAAATAATCCAAAAATAAAAAACGAAAATGAAAAAAATGAAAAATATTCTTTTGACAAAATATTTACTGAAAATAATGAAAATTCATATATTTATGAAGAAATAATGAGAAATTGTATACAAGAAAGTTTATCAGGAATACATTTTTCATTTATTTCATATGGTGATTCAAATAGTGAAAATAGAGAAATTATTTTTGGAAAAAGTAACTGTTATGAAAATATAAATAATAGAGGAATTTTCCCTCGTTGCTTAGAAAATTATATTATAAAAATATCAAATGATAAAAAATTAAATGAAAATTTAGCTTTAAATGTTTCTTATTTAATGGTTAATAATAATAATTTAATAGATTTAAGTAAATTTATTGGAATGGAAAGTAATGAAATATTAAAAATAACTGCAAATGATTTATTAAAAAAATATTCTATTGAGATTAAAAATAATAATACTTCTTTAATTAATAAAATTAAAAAAGTTCCTTGTGAAAATATAAAGGATATTTTATATTTTTTAACTAAGTTTTTTGATAATTTACATAATTTAGAAATGGATGGAACTCATTTATTAGAATGGTCACATTTTACTTTTATAATTTATATTAATGATAATAATGGAAATATTATTTCTACTTTATCATTTATTATTTTAGGTTGTAATGATATTTTTTCTTCTAATTCAAATTATAATATTAATTTAAATTATAAAAATGAATTAATTAATATTAAAAGTGATATTATTAAATATGTTAATAATAATAAAAATGAAACTATTGTTAATCAATCAAAATTAATTTCATTTTTAGAAAAAATATCATTTAATGAAAAAAATATTTATAGACAATATAGAATAATAGGAACACTTTATCCTGATAATGATTCATATTTAAATGTTAAAGATACTATTGAATTTTTATCAAATTGTAAAAAGATATCAAATAAAGGAAAAAAATCAAGATTTTCAATACTTCATAAAAGAAAAAAATCGAAAACTGAAAGTGAAAAAAAAGATGATGTAATAAAAGATTTAGAAAGTAAAATAAAAGTACAAGAAAAAAAAATAGAAGAATTAAATAATCTTGTAGAATATAAACAAATAAAATCTGATGTTTTAAAAGTAAATTATAAAAAACAAATTGAATGTTTAAAAGAAGCATTTAATTTTACTGGTAATTTAGATCATTTATTAAAAGATATGACTAATTCAAAAGAAAAAAAATTTACTGAAAATATAAGAAATGCAATTATGAATAATGAAATAAATGAAAATAAAATAAAGGATTTACAAAATAAGATAATTAATATTAAAGAAGAAACAAAAAAAATTTTAACTATTCAAGGAATAAAAAATACTGATGAGGCCTTAGTGAAAATTTATACTGAAATAAAAGAAGAAAAATTAGCTTATGAAAAGCAAATAAAATTAAGAAATGAACATTCTAAAAATATTGAAATTTTGAAAGAAAAAAATAAAATTTTAAATGAATTACTTAATAGGTTTAAAAAAGAAAATGAAATTAAAAATGATATTATTAAAAATCTTCCAAATGCTTTTCATGAAAAAATTGAGAGTAAAAATAAAATTGAAGCAGATGAAGAAAAAATTACAAATGATATAAAAAAACATTTTAAAAAAGAAATAAATGATTTAGAAAAAAATTATATAAAAGAAAATAATATAATAATAAAAAAATATGAAAATTTAATTAATCAAAAAGAAAATCAAATGAAAAAAACAGATAATGAAATAAATGAAATAAATAAAAAAATGAAAATGGCTCATAGTAATTTTGAAAAAGAAATATATGAATTATATAAAATCATTGATGATTTAATTACAAATTATAAAAAATTTTTTGAACAAAAAAAAGCATTTTCTTCAGATATAAATGAGATAAAAAATTTCATAGTTTATTTAAATATAAAATATGAATTTGATAAAATTATTGATAAATATGAAAAAAATGTTAATAGATTTAAATTTCCTCTTTTATTTAATGAATTAGATGAAAAAGGAATTGAAAGAAAAAAAACAAAAATAATAGTTTATAAAACAAAAGAAAAAGAACAACCTACAAATCATATTGCTTTAGAAAATAAATTAAATAATAATTCTATTCCAATTAATATTTTACAAAAGGAAAATGAACAAATTTTTGGAGATTTATTAATAAAAAATGAGGAAGATTTTAATAAAATGGATAAAGTTGAATTAATAAATTATTTTAAAAAAATAAAAGGAAAATTAAAAGAAATTGAAGAATTTAATACAAAATATATTGATTATAATGAAAAATATGATAATAATTTATTTAAATCAAATGAAGAAATAATTAATGAATTATATAATAAAATAGATAAACAAAAAAAATTAATTGATGAATTTTCATTAAAATATAATAATGTACAAAATATTGAATCAACTCATAAGAAAATGATTGAAAAATTAAATATGGAAAATTTTATGTTGATGAAAAAATTAAATGAAAAAAATATTAATGATAAAATTTCATTTGGATTAAATTCAAATTTTCCTACAACTTCTAATTGGAATATTAGTAAAAAAGATTATATTTCAAAGAAAAATTTTAATGATTATAAAAATATTAATTCTTCTTTTGGAAATATTACAAAAAATTATAATAATAAAAAAAATTTTCAAAATAATTCTTTTAATAGGCCAACTACAGCTATTGGAAAAAATAATATAAATGAAAATAATTCTTATTTAAAATTTCCTGAAAGTTAACTTATTTTTTTAATATAATTTTTTTTAGTTTAATACTAAATTTTTTCAATATTAATAAAAAAAATAGCATTGATTTTATATTATTATTTTATTTTCTCAATTTTTCATAAAATATAAAATTTAGGAATTTATCCAATATTTTTATATAATATTAAAAATAAGTATATTGATATTTTATAAAATTTTCCCTAAAAAATTCCCAATTAACTTTTTATATAAAACTATATAAAAAATTGTTATTAATGAAAAGAAATTTAAAACATTTTGAATAAATTAAAAAATAAATATTTTTATATTATAAAAAAAAAGTAAATCTTTGTTAAAACTATAATTGAAAGAAATGAAAATAATATTTATAAATATTATTCTTTTATAATAATTTTTAATGTGTTTAGATTATTCATTTTAATAACAATATTTTAGTCATGAAAAATTATTTTAATAATAAAAATTAATTAAATTAGAAAAATTATACTTTTGAAATTGTTTTAATTTTTTCATCATCACATTCAATTTTACATTTTTCATTTATTCCATAAAAAATTTCATCATAATTTTCATTGACTTTTTTTAAATTAAAATTTTTAATATTTAATGTTTCTAAACCAGAACACTGATAAAATAGCCAATTTATTTTTGTAACATTTTCAGTATTAAAATTACTTAAATCTAAATTAACTAAAGAAGAACAATTTGAAAATGCTGCGCTCATATCAATAACTTTTTTGGTATTAAATTTTGATAAATTAATGTGTTTTAAATTAATACAATCATAAAATAAACTTTTCATTTCAATAAGATTTTTAGTATCAAATGAAGATAAATCTATATTTTCTAATTTTTGACATCCTTGAAACATAAAACTCATATCTTCAACATTTTCTGTTTGAAAAGATAATTTTATATCAATTATATTTTTACATTCATAAAACATCCAATTCATATATTTAACATTTTGAGTATTAAAATTTGTAAAATTAAAACTTTCAATTGACTCACATTTTGAAAATAATTCACTCATATTTACTACATTTTCACTTTTAAAATAAGTAAAATCAATTTTTTTTAAATAAATACATTCATAAAATAACCTTTTCATATTAGATATTGGTTTTTTAAAAAAAAAAATAATTTCATTTTCTCCTATATTAGTAAATTTATATTTATATCCAAAATTTATTTTTTTTTTATTTATAAATATTACACAATTATCTTCTATTTCATTTTGATTTTGAATAAAACTATTTAAAATTTGGATTTCTTGATTTTTATTTGATTCTTTTATATCATATTTACATATAATATAATTTATATAAAATAATTCTCTCTTTTTTTGAATATCATTTATAATTTCTTTGATATTAATTCCTTTTTCTTCTTTATCAAATATTCCAATTATTTTACCATCTTCTCTATTAATAATAGGAGAACCTGGACTTATATTTTTATTTAAAATTGAAATTGATATTTTAGGGTTTAAAATTTTTTTAATTTCTCCATTAACAATATTTATTTTGTCATTATATAAAACAATTTTTTTATTTTCTTCTAAAACTGGAATATTATTTTTATAATCAATTGGATTAATATTATCAATTTGATCATTTTCTAATAATTCAATGCAAGTATAATTTAAATTTTTATCAGAACAAATAAATCTAAATTCATTTATATTAATTGTTTGGGTTTTTTTATCATTATAATTATAACAAATATTTAAATCATTTCCAATTTTTATTTTTTCAGAATTATAATTTGTTATTATAGCTTTTAAAATATTATCTTTTATTGGAATAATACAAAAAAAACCCAAACTTTCTGAATTTATTTCACAAAGAAATTTATTAGCCATTTCTTTAAGTGTTATATCACTTTTTCTATTTGTTGTTTGACCACAAATTCCCATTTTTTATTTTAAAATAATAGGTAAAATATAAATTTTTATAACAACAATTTAAAAAAATTTATTTTATTCTTACATGATATGATTATAATTGTGAATTTGATTTTTTTCTATTTTAGAATAAAACAAATTATTTATTTTATCTAAAAAAAAATTTTATATTAATTATTATTTATAAATAGAAATATTATAAATATATATATATTAATGAATAATAGCTATTTAAATTTAATTAAATTGAAATATCCAAATTATAAAAAATTAAATTGAATTTAAATAAATTATAATTTTATTTTTAATATACTAAATATATTTAAAATTGTTATAAATATGAAAAATAATTATTTGTCTTTTGATAATGTATTTTTTTATTAACAATATAGGAGGAAAATAATAGTATAATAAAGAATAAAAATAATAGAAATAATATATTTAATTATCTTTCTAATTCTAGTAAAATATCTTTTAATAATGTTAATTTTAATCATGACGATCAGTCAAAGATTAAAAGAAGAATTTCATTAAAACAAAAAAAAAAAAAAAAATAAGTCTAATATATTACCACAACTTAAACATAATTTAATTAATGAACAAAATGAAAATAACCCTCCAAAAAAAAACAATCTAAGTAATATAGGATATAAAAATTTGAAGGATAATGCAAATGATTCAGGATATAAAAATTTTAAATATAAAATAAAAAAATATATTGATTCAAATTTTCAAAAATTTATTAAAAAAGAACGTCTAACAAAAAAAAATTCATCATCATCAATATTATCAGATGATAATAATAAAAAAAAAGATAGAAGTTTATCAGATAAACATAATATAAATTCTTTTGAAAAAGATTATTTTGATTTCTCATTCAATAAAAAAAATCCTATTTCAATAAAAGTTAAAAAATCAAATACAAATTATTCAAATAAATTTAATAATAATATTCAAATTTCAAATTTATTAAATAATAGTAAAATAAGGAAAAAAAAATTAATATTATCTCTTGACAATAATGGAAATATTTTTGATAGAAAGTCCAAAACAAAAACAACTGAATTAGAAAAATATAATTCTTTTAGAACTAGAAATTATATAAAGTCAAGAAATAAAACAAATGAAAGATCAATTGGAAATCAAAGTAAAGTTAGTTTACAAACAATTCCTTTAAATAATACTTTTCAAATAACTAATTATTCTACAGAAAGAAAAAATACATCTATTCCTCAAAACAATTTTAAAACTTTTGATAATTCAAATTCAATAATATCAGAAAAAAATGAGAAATATAGTAATTTTAGTAATTCTAATACTGATGAACAAATAAAAGAAAAATTTTCTTTTCCATTAAAAAAAAATTCTTTAAATATAAAAAAACAAAAGACTAGTTATAATTTTAATAATAACATATCAAAAAGAAATTCATTAAATCAAGCAAAGCAATTTAAAGAATATTTATTAAATGATAATTTAGATAATGAAATATTTAATGAAATTTATAAAAAAAATTTAACATTTAAAGGAATTAAACAAAATAATAAATTTCTGAATAAGTTTGAAAATGAAATAAATTCACAATTAAAAGAAATTGAAAATAGAAAAAATGATTTAGGAAAAAAATTAGTCTATAAACAATTAAAAACATTTGTTGATAAAATTATAAAATTAGAAAAAAATATATTATTGAAAGAAAGAAATACAATGAAAGGATTTAAAGATAATTTAGAACAAATATTAAATTCTTTTTTTAGGACAATTAAAAAAAAAGATTTGGAAATATTTTTATATAAAATGTTTAAATATTTAAAATTGTCAATTGCAAAGTTATATATAAGAAAAAATAATACAATTAATTATGAATTTATTCATAATAATTATTTAGATATTAGAGAAAATAGTTTATATTATATATTTAATAAGAGTATTCCTTTTGATCAAATGAATAATGAAAAAAATTTTATAAAAAGTAAGAATCTTAATCTTGAAAAAATGAATTTAATGAATAAAAGTATATATTGTAATAATGATTTTCATAATAAAACAAATTATGATATAAAAATAAATAAAATCAGGAATTTAATTTCAATTGCCAATAAATATAAAACAAATTTTCTATTTTTTCAAGACATTTGGGCAAGAGATTTAAAACTGTACAAAATAAAAAACAATAAAAAGAAAAATAAAAATATAATAAATAATTTAGAGTCAAAAAATTTAAATAAGAGTAAAAATTATAAAAAAGAAATAATAGATAATAAAAAAAAAGGAGTAAAACTAAAAAATTTATTATTTAAATTTAATAAAACTCGTCATTTATTTAATAATCTAAAAAAAAATAATTTTTTAGAATCAAATTTAATAGGAGATTTAAAATATCAAAAAATAAAACAGAATTTTTATAAAAATATATTTGAATACATTGAAAAAGAAAATGAAATTCAATTAAAAAATACAATTTCAGATAATATAGGATTTATAAATATAAATTATATAGATGAAAATGGGAATACTTTTTTAAATTATGCATCAAAATTAAATTGTAAAATAGAAATTATTAAATTTTTATTATTAAATGGATGTAGTCCTAATATATGTAATGTAAAAATATTTTTTTTAATTTTTTTTAGGTTCAAGGAAATTCTCCTTTACATTATGCTTTGTCCAATCATAATTATAATGCGGCAAATTTGTTAATTTATTATGGCGCAAATGAATCTTTATTAAATAATAATGGGTTAAATGCTTGGGACTGTTATCATATAAATTTATCTTAAATAATATAAATATTTTTTTTTCATACATTTAATTTTAATATTTTTTTTTTTATTATATTTTGGGAAATAAATTAAAATCATAATGAAGTTATTTTTTTTTAATCATTTTTTATTATATTTATTCTTTTTAGAATATTAATATTAAAATATTTTTAAATATTGGGGATGGGGATTGG